>ML119704.1:9928-115969 GCA_003788565.2 Ascobolus immersus RN42
CTCCACCTGCACCGCAGAGAAATGCGGCACCTCCACCTCCACCGCAGAGAAATGGCGTGCCTCCACCTGCACCGCAGAGAAATGCGGCACCTCCAACTCCTCCTCCGCCGAAAAGAAATGTGGTGCCTCCGCCTCCACCACAGCCGCCGAAAAGTGTTGCAGCTACAATAAATAATGGTGCAGTTTTCCGCCCGGCAAATGAGGATAGAGGTCCATTTGAAGCACCGCGCCGCCAGCGGCCATATGACCTCGGCTTCAATGATACGAAACTGGTGACCGATGGTGTGCCATCTCCTGCGCCCAATCGACCAGCACTCCGTCAAGAAGAATATCGCCTACCACCACAAATCAGACCAGTACGAGAAAGCCCCACCCTTACGCCAACCCCATCATCTCCACGCCCACCTCATCAACGTCCGACTCGATCTGAAAACCCAATGGATTTTGCACCGCTACGCAATCAGGCAGCATCTAGTCCAACTCTTCCTCCACTACCCGTACCGCAAGCGAATGTACATGGAGCCAAAGACGTATCCAATCCCAAGAGAGGCCCGAATCCAGCTCTCAAAACACCAGGTCCTCCATCTGATTTTCGATCCAGTGGGTCCAAGTCCACCCCAGGAAAGAAAAAAATACTATTCCATTCGAACTATAGTTTGTTCCAAAGGCCGGCGCCGAAGATTGATCCCTATGGACGCCCTAAAAAGGCTGCACCAGTATCATCTATGAATGGTACAACAGGTGTTCAGAAGGGTGGTGCGGGGTGGGTAGAATTGAATGACGATGAGTTCCATCAGTCGACACCCACTGCAAAAATCGATTATCACCGGGCTAGTGGGGCAACCCGACAGACCACGTACGACGATCAGCAGCATCTGCGAGCATTGCCGCATGGGATCCCGTCTGCTGTACGGCCTGTAAGAAACAGAGTGGCATCGATGGAAAGCCAAGAAGCTGCCAGAAATTTGGAGATTAGTATGAGCCAAAAGGAAAGGAAACTGGAGAGGGCTGCGTTCTCCCAAAAGCGGAAGGCCGATCGTGCTGACCTGGATGACCGAGAAGCTGCTGCAGACCGCAGAAAAGCGGCCAGTAAGCGAATAATATGGTGAGGAGAGAAGATGAGTTGGTATGTTGCTCAATGAGATATTCAGAAGAGACTCTGATTTTTTTGCAGTATGGGGCTCTGGCGGTCTTATAATATGTGGTATATGAATGGGCTATTGTTGTGTCAACTGTTGAATTCGAAGTGGACTGGGAATACTGAGATATGTTGAAATTGAGACAAGTAAGTACTTTACAGAATTTATATCGATATCTACTCTCATGAAAACTTATATCTGGAATGTATCTCCACAAGTTCCATCCTCTACTCTCTCTTCTTATGTGCATTTTGTACCAAATATCTCCTTGTGTGCTCCCGTGGCGGCCAACCTGAGATGCAAGGTGATGAGATCCCACGAACTGAGTTCAGCATGCGAATCATCCGATTTTGGCAATGAACCAGGGTTTTGGCGTGGTGATGAGGATCTCTGGGCGCATCCGATGTTGGCACACAAGGAGATAGTCGAGAGTACACACATAGCTGCATGGTTATTTGTCACATGACCCACAAAGGAAGCTGCCAAGGCGAGTGCTTCGTTTTGGTGTGACTTTCGCTTTCCTTCCTTTTCATCCTGGCGGACTTTACGCGGACGCTGGGCTTGGCTAGACTACCTTTTCATCACACTTTGAACAACAACAGCACAGTACAGTCGACTCTCGCATTACCGTACGGTGGCAACGGAGCCCTTTATATTCGATCCCGAGATACTTCATGGGCGTCCAGTAAGCCCAATATCTTCCGGTGATTCAGCAATGTTTTTGGCGGTCAAACTTTGGCGGTCAAACTTCGTACGGTACTTCAGGGTGATCAATTATTACGCGATCCGATAAATCTCGAGGGTCGACGGTAGTTTCGCTCTGCTACTTAACTTAACTTTCACTGAGATGGGTTTCCTCGTCTTTCCGAATCCACACCAACCTCGTCTTTCCGGATCCTACACCAACCCCGAGAGGGCGGATCCTACACCAACCTCGAGGGAGCGGAACCTACACCAACCCCGAGGGACTTGGGATCCTACACCAACCTCGAGGGAGCGGGATTCTACACCGACACGAGGGACTTGGGATTCTACACCAACCTCGAGGGAGCGGGATTCTACACCGACACGAGGGACTTGGGATCCTACACCGACACGAGGGACTTGGGATCCTACACCGACACGAGGGACTTTGTACACAAAGGGACATTGTAGTTTAAGGAATGCATCTATCGTAGCAAACTAGAAAACGTATACCATATAGTGTTGAAACTCAATGTATAGTTAAGTTTACCAATATGTTCAGCATGATCATCTTATAGAATGCCACTGTGACATCCACGTAGCTTGCCCATAATCAGGTTTAGTAATTCGCAATTTTGTGCGCGTCGTACACCAATTGTAAACCAATTGTAAACCGAATGTACACTGAATGTAAGCCAATTGTAAACCGAATGTACACTGAATGTACACCGCCAGTTAAGCCGACATCAATGGCGGTGTACTAATCGCCTTTCCCGCGGCATGTACTGAGCGAAAAGTAAACCGCCTTGGGCGGTTTACTTTATACACCACCAAATCGATCCGAAGTGAAGGGCGAGTCAAAAAGACCGAGAAGGCTTTTCTGTCCATCCGGTTGGTACCTGTTATTTCTTATACTTGCAACAAATTCAAAGGGTTAGCCTGCCCGGGCCGGTACCGTTGGCTTGTTGTCACCGATTACAGTCGTCTGCTGTATTGTATGCGTAACTACGGTGCATACTAAGTACTCAGTACACATTGTACCCCCACGCAGGCCATAATTTGCTATGCCAGTTGGCGTTATTCAGCTCAGAAGTTTCCCTACTTCCTTACCAAGATGTGTCAAGGTTGATTACCTCAGGCATGTAGTTACATCCTAAAAAATGCGATGTGCTGTACGAGCTCGCTAGTCCCGTGTGACAGACGAACTGGGCATGACCGAGTTTTAAAGTGGGTCGGGTGTTTTCCGGCGGTAGCCTTTCTTTCCCTGAACCATTATTTAAGTACCTCTTTCCACCCAGCAAAACTCGAGCTACTTGCGAAAACACCACGATGAACATCCTCCAACCCTTTACGTTTCGTCACTAATACTTCTAATAGGCTTTCATGACACTGCGTCTCTGTGACCGACACCAGAAGCTCGCAATGGGACAAGGTTAAACGGTGCGGCTCTGATACTGCTACTTAACCTGTCCCGCTCACCATTTTTCAAAGAATGCTCGGCACTTCGAATTACGGCGACAGGAATTAGAAGCCGCCTTAGCTCTTAACTCCAGCGTCATTGTTTTCGCCGCCGCTATTCGTTTTCAGATCGAGTCCTATTCAGTCACTATCGATCTCTCAACTCCCGACGGTTCTGCTAGGCCGCAGCTACGCCGGAATGGCATGTTGCCGAAACGAGGCCCTTGTTTCGTTGTACATGAGATGCACCGGTACCATGCGAATTGCACATGAGATGCTTCTTGCGTAGCGAGCTGGAGTACAGATTTCGCGAGCGAGGCTATCTATATCGCACGGAAGAAGATGTTTGCCTGTGGTTGGGTAGGAACCGCTGCCCGATTGCCCAAAACTGCGTATGCGCGTTACCATACTTCATAAGACACCTCGAATGCCTCATGACACGGGAAGCTGGAAGTGAATCGGAAGGATTCTGCTCCCAGAAAAATGGTTCTTCGGCCGTTGAATCTCTCACACGCCATTCAAGACGAAGAGTTCAGCCTGGTTAAGAAAGACTGAGCTTCGCATTTCATGGAGATTTATCTGCACCGGTTATTATGAACCCCGCTCCGATTGGCACTAATGGGGAACACTCTTCATAGTATTCGTAATATGGGATAAGCCCATTGCGAGGAGGTACGGAGTAAAAAATGGTCTGACAGTAACGAAGGCAACCCACCACCGGGAATTAAGCCTGGCGTTTCGTTTCACAGATTTTCACCGAATAGCAACGCAAAATTAGTGAGGGAGGGCATCCCCTCACCATTCACTGCCACACCCTTTCAAAGCTTCTGGCCGGTTCAGTTGTTTTCTTTGGCACTTTTGTTTACATCGACAACGGGGATGCCATTGGTTACACGACGGGTGCATGCTTGGTTTTGGTCATTTGCATTGATTCTGTCTCGAATAAGCAGTTGATCTTCTCACAGTAGGATCAGAAACAGGTGCTTTATGCCCAATACTCACGCACAGGCCACGCATACTAAGGAATCAGGACGCGCCCTTTTCCTTTCAGCACCATTTCAGAAACATTAATTTACAAACACCATATCGTCATCAACAGTGAGCGGTAGAAGCGACGCCAGCGAAGCCCGCAGTTGATGTAAGTTAATGCCTTTCTTTTCGCAAGAAATAGACAAGTAACATGCTTCCACGTCGTAGCGAGCTATTCAATATACCTGCTTGGAGAGGCTGTTCGGATTGCTTGGGGACTTGTGCATATGTCGCTGGTGCAAATCATTCGGCGCCGTTCATCAATTCTTTAAATTCAGGACATTTACCAGTTGCCGTTCGCGATGGGAGCGCTACTATCTTCGGATAAAATTTCTACAGAACCCACTCGTAAGTTACATGCCTAAACCCCTCCATCGGTCTCTCAGAGCCCCCCCCTACTGAACGGATTGACCATAATCCATCCTCTCTATCCCCTTTTTTTGTCGCCGTGCAAAACTATGCCCGCGCGTAGTTTTGTAACCCGTTATTGGGATCGATTCCGAAAGTCCATGAGAGCTAGACTAAAGGCTACTTCTCTACATGACTGCTCTGGAGTGGCTACGCCTAGTGGGAGATCTCATAATCTTCAGGGTACTTAGCCTCAATGGTATCTCGATAGTTATGCTACTACCTCTGCTTCGGGGCATATTAATGGATTCCCATGAGCATATGACGCTAACTGCTACTCTCTCCTGTCCAGCTTCAACCGCCTCAAAAGACATCATCACAAAACCATCAGACGAAGGCACGACTGGCAGCCTGATGCCCAGACCGCAGAGAGAGTCGCTGTTGATTTCCAGCCACAACGACAATCGATACGGTCTCATTCCGCAATGCGAGCTTAACGAAGCATGCCCCGATTCAGATCACTCAAAGCCCGCTGGCATATCGCTCAAGGAGCACGTGTATGGGATCAAGCCCGTCTTCGCAAAGCATCCGCAAGCTAGGGGAACCGAAACTGCGGGAACAGCATTCTATGTGGGCATGGGATACTTCCTCACTTGTGCACACAATGTAGCATGGATTGGAAGTAGCGCTCAACCGCAGAAACGCGACACGAGGAGAACGATATTTATTGCCATTCCACCGTTGTGCTACGAGAAGGACGCAGTCTCGAAAGAGAAGCGGATTGAGGTGGATTTTGTTGGAAGTGCTTTTCTTGACGATTTCAAAGATGAGGGCAAGTTCTACATCGATGACATCGAAAGCCCTACCGACCGCGATTTGGCGGTGGTAAAGGTCAGACCTGAGGATATGCACCTTTTCGACAATATCCCGATTTTGAAACCAGCTTATCTTAATATGTCTTCACCCACTGGCATTGCTCTCTCCGCGATCAATGGTGCTTGCGATTACACAGATGACGAGGTTGAACGATATCAGGGCGAGTTCGTACCAAGCAAGGATGATTTCGAAAAAGCGGTTAGACGATTAAAGCCTGGACATGTTACAGAGTGGATGACCAAGTCCTTCAAAAGCATCCCAAATGCATCCGGTGATACAGCATACGTAGCGTTTCAAATATCGACGACTCCTGGAAGCTCTGGCAGTTTGCTATCTCAGGACGGACGTTTGGTTGGTATGGAAGCCCCTACATCACCTGTTAACCTCTGTATTATCAAAATACCCAGTGGAGTGCTGTAGAGCTGACTTGATCCGTTGCGACCATAGCTGTCCATGTCTGCGGACCCGAAACTCCTATCAACGAGACGTCTGCGAACAAGGGTGTGTTGATTGGAACTAAAAAGGCACGGGATTTTTTGAGAGTTGCTCTCGAGGACTTGATTGAGGTTGACCCGGAGTGGAGGGAGTTTATTGGGCCCGCTGACTCGGAGGTGAAGCCTGATCAACCTGTCACTTCGCGCTTTTTCGGTTGGATTCCAGGACTCGGGCATTCAAGGGGCTGATTGAAAGTGGGTTGTATGGGCCGAAAGTGTTTCTGAATTATCTGCTTGGGCGTAACTAAAGTACCATTTATAAGTATTTTCTTCATTCGAAAGGGGGGCATCACCAGAAAATTTGAATTCTACAATTTTCCGTTTTTGCATAACTTACTGATATATCGACATGCTCAAAGACACACATTGACAGCAAGGTAAACAGTTGCAATGACAGGTATAAGTTCAAAGCTCAGCAACTTCAGTGGCAAAAGGTAACCCGCTTCAAGGAATCATAAAGAAGCTTCGAAGCACATCTACCAAGATCGATAACCGTTACCATTAAGTACTAAGTATTTCTTAGGTACTTACATCTTACCACTAAGTAAGTAGATAAGAAAGGCCGATTTTATTCACACATCTCGAAACACGGCACTGCAGCCATCAATCCATTCGGCATACACTGTAGCCTCATCCCCCGGAATCACGGAACGTGATCGAGTTTCAATTGTGTAGCATACACTGGCAGGGTCTGCAAGATCGCTTCGGAACACGCTTTGCGCTTTGGACTGGGAACGAGGCTAGGTCGCATGGAACAGATCTTAAGACAAAAGTGCCAACTGGTGTGTTCATCATCGACTCATCACACCCCATCAAGAATGACTCGAGCGCTTGATAGCGTACACAAAGTTATACAGATAGTGGAAACAATAATCCAACCATGCAACATGATGGAAGACCGCTAACCTTAAGTAGGCGGACGTATTATAATACCCTGAGTATGGGCCTTTCGTATGTAAAGTGAAAGACTTAAGTAGAAAGCGCTTAAGTAAGTACTTACCATCAATAAGTAAGGATAGGTTATTAAAATGGTAGCAGACATGAGGATAGTCGGTCTAGAGTATCTCTAGAAAAGAAAGGTGGTCAGTGGGAAGTGATCAGATAACGGAACATGCATACTGGCCGCAATTGCGCGATTACTATCACGTGCAATAACTGCATCACAAAAAGCCATACTACCTGGAAGTTGCCATGGACGAAAGCGTTAAAGTAAGATCAGTAATGCATCACAGACTTGCTCTTCAGATATGCTTTCCATTTCCTCCACATGCTACAGGATTACCCTCCAGCACAGAGAGCATTCGCAGAAACGAGTCCCCAAACGAACAACTGGAGAGCAGGCCGAAATGAGTTGGAAGATGGGAAATTCTTGGATCGGGCATAATGAGGAGACAGGAAGGTCGGTAAAGAAGTTCCGCGGTCTGACAGCATTTGTGGTGGACGTGAGGTCGGAGTCAGTCGAGGCAAGGATTCTATGGCACATTAATGAAAGCACATCATAAAGGAGTAAACTCACCAACGGAAAATCCTCAATTCACACCCCAGAGTCGAAGTCCGAGTCGTCATTCAGTAGAACCAGTCTCGTTTCTGAGGTATGTATTCACGATCAGTACCTGACATTTTCGTGTACTAAGAATATGCGAAGCGTCTGATGTATGGAGACGAAAATACACAGTTATGTGGATACGTGCTCAAAATGGCCATGCAGCTTGCTGTTGGATCGTCACGATTGAGGACCCTGACCAGAGCCTCAGAATCAAGCCTCAGGAACGTGCGTGCCGCTTAGCCTTATTTGGCTGATATGCGCGAGCCGCAACCGTTTAACGTGTTTGGGCTAGTCGCAGCTACTGACTAATCCTCTCAACAACAGTCACAACGCCAAGGCACAGAAAATTCGGTGCGTTGCGCTGTTGGATAAAATTTCATCGTCGCGGACAGTGTACAGACAGTAACCACCGTTCACCAAATCGACACAATGGCCCCAACGTAAGCCGACAGCCCTTCCAGTTCCTTTTCGCCTCGAGTAGCCACCGCTCGCTGTGTTCTGTGATCCTTCGGGAGAGCAGCCAGCTCGATCAACTGTCCGAAAACTTGTCCGATGACAGTTTGAGGGTTTTGAGGGATGCGGCGTAAAAGCTGCACCTTTTGAAGTCATACAGGAAGATGGTGTGCGCTGTAATGGCACGCACCGTCGGAATGTCATTCTCTCCTTAATTGGAGGTATTGTCGGATGAGAATCGAAAGATCCAAAGCTGAAAAGCATTGGATTGACTAGACCTCACTGATTAAAGCCATGAACGTCGAGTCCAATGAGATGTTGCCATACTCGACGCTTTTCTTGTGCGGGATAGGCTATTCTAACATGCGATCTTCTCTCCAACAGGACCGTCCCAACCGCTGAGCAGATTCTCGTCCCAGAGACCCTCTTGAAGAAGAGAAAGGCTCAGGAGCAGCAGAAGGAGCAGCAAGCTGCTGCCCTCGCTGAGAAGAAGGCCGTGAGTACTCCATTTCCGTCTTGCTTGTTGGGTTGAACAGTTGGCGTTGATGACGACTTATCTTATGTGGCTAGACCTACGGGTCGGTGCTGTCAACATTATACCATCTTTCGGGTCTGAGCCAACTCAGTTCAACCTAACTTTGTTCTTTTTCCTCTGGGACAAAGCTAACAGTTGAAATAGGCTGCCAAGAAGACCCGTGAGGTCATCTTCAAGCGTGCTGAGACCTACGTCAAGGAGTACCGCGATGCTGAGCGTGAGAAGATCACCCTTGCCCGCAACGCCAAGAAGGAGGGCAACTTCTACGTCGAGGATCAGCCAAAGCTTGTCTTTGTTATCCGTATCAAGGGTATCAACAAGATTGCTCCTAAGCCACGCAAGATCTTGCAGCTCCTCCGTCTCCTCCAGATCAACAACGGTGTCTTCGTTCGCGTCAACAAGGCTACCTCTGAGATGTTGAAGGTTGTTGAGCCATGGATCGCCTACGGTCAGCCAAACCTCAAGTCCGTCCGCGAGCTCATCTACAAGCGTGGATACGGCAAGATCGACAAGCAGAGAATCCCATTGGTAAGTTTTCTCCTTGATCGCTTTTTGGATGGTGTCTGACTTTTAATCTAGACCGACAACTCCCTCATTGAGGAGAACCTCGGCAAGTACGGAATCATCTCCATCGAAGATTTGATCCACGAGATCTACACCGTCGGACCAAACTTCAAGCAGGCGTCCAACTTCCTTTGGCCATTCAAGCTCTCCAACCCTAACGGAGGCTTCAACAAGAGAAAGTTCCGCCACTTCATTGAGGGTGGTGATCTCGGAAACCGTGAGGAGAAGATCAACAAGTTGATCGCTCGCATGAACTAAATCGTTTTTTGAATTTTATATATCTCTGGTTGGGATTTCATGGGATAAAAGTCGCTGGCATTTTCTTTCGGGCAGTTATGGCGTTTGGTTGATTTCGGATGCATCAATTATAATTTTTCGATGTGACAATGCCATTTCTTGCCCTGCTGTACATAATTTGTGTGAATGGTTCTCGGATTTATCTTTGTGCTTTGTTCGATTGAATGCCGTTTTGCCTTGAAGTAGCGTTCTCAATGTCGCATTATTTTGACATTTTGCCCTATGTATTTCTCTTCGTTTTTGCCAAATATGATCTGTTTTTACCTCCTTCAATGAGTTACACTTTTGCTTCATGGACACCTCAGTCGATCGAATACGAACAAATGACAGGTTACTTCATAAGTATAAATTTCTTCCATTAACGACGTCGACTCTGACAATGAGATAATTCAGACAAAGCAAACGGCAACAATCCACAACTTCTATAACAAAGCAGCTGGGCATTCCTCCGTCTTTGGTGGGTAGAAATAGGTATCGGTGTACAAAATGATCCACACGGTCGCCGCATCGCCTGCCCCACTCAAGCACGTCAACTCGACGCTATCGATGTGTGATACATCGGGAGTCGCCTCATTCAGAAACTTCCTGTCATGCCCGTAATCCCAAGGTCTGTCTGCCAAACCACCATCAGGATTGACACAGCTGACGTAGTAGTTGAGCCTCTGAAAGTCGTAACCGTCCTTCAACCTGAAAGCCACCTTGACCTTATTCCCACTTTCAATACCGAGAGTAACAGCACCAACGTTTCTAACGGCTGGAAGCGTGAGATCATTCTTTGCTGCACCGGTAAACATGGGCACAAGAAGACCAGCCTTCAGCTCCCCGAAAGAGAAGGATTGCTTCCAGCCCCATCGTGCATCATTCAGCTTCTCGCTCTTCCCGGCAACATATCCGAATGCAGCACCGAGCTGGCAGTATCGACTATCGGCTGGTGGACACCATTGGCCTTGTTGTCCTTGAGAGCAGGTTCTGATGAAGGAAGTGTATTGAGCGGATGGGGAGCACTGGGAGTTGATGGAGTGGCCCTTGCCCCAGACATTCTCCTTTGTGTGCTCTTTGTTGGACCCGGTCTCTTGGACTTCTGCATGTGTTGCGAAGTAGATTGTGCTTCCACATGCATAGGTATGGGGAATCGTGCAGGTTGCTGTCCCGTCGTGGTTGATTTTGCAATGCTTGTTCTTGAGGGTATACGGAAGATGTGCTGGTTGGGTGAAGCTGGGAACAGTAAGACCGAGGTAGACATGGATGTCCTTGTAGGTGTATTTCGGGATCTTGTCAAACTTGACGATAGCGTTGGCTCCATCGAGGGTAACGCAGACGTTGGAGTTGAGCTCGATGGTACCATCATCGTTGTCGATACACCCGTCAAAACTCTTGTCACGGCCCTTGCGATGCTTGATCTCCTTGCCAAAAAGGTTCAAGAAGAGCCCAGCAAAGGTCCGCTTCTGCAGATTGGGAGTGGATCTTGGGAGGATGGGCCCGAGGATTGGACAGAGGATTGGACCGAGGAGACCGCCTTTGCAGTCGTCGTCGTTGCCGTGGTTGAGATGATCGTCACGGTATTTGATGGACTTCTCACCGATGATGAGAGGCTGGCAGAAGGTCATCGGGCTGGGAATGGGGTTGTTTGAGGATGGGATACAAGGTGGGCCAGGATCGGTGCGCTTGAAGAGTTCCATGGGGTTTGCAGAAGCTGCGGAGAGAAGCAAGGTGCTGGCTATCGCCAGCTTGAGAAGCGAAGGCATGCTGAATTGGCTTTGGACTGCTGGAAGGTGATTATCTGATGGGTTGAGGATGGTTTTCTTTGGAGCAAGTCTGCTAAGTTTTATACTCTAGGCTGTCTGGGCCAGAAAGAGCGCATGCATAAAAGAGATGCTACGAGATACGACCCGTTCACTGTGAATTCCGGCTTTTAGATCTTAGACTAGGGGGTATCAATCAAGAAAGCTATGCTCATCGTCGCGAATGTCATGTTGAAGCCTTCAAGTAGAATTCTCAGCTCTCTTCGCCGGGCTAGAGCGCTCGTACAAGCCGATTCGGCCTTCAGCTGTAAAAAATTCGGAGAAAGCCGCCAGTCATCGGAAAACACAAATGTCCTCTGTTTCTGGTAGAACAGCAGTTTGAGACATGAGCGCTCAAGAATTTAACCATTTTAGAAACAGCTATATTCAGATAGTCGATTCATCTTCAGAAATACAGATCTGCGCCGAAGGTAGAACGTGGAAGTTACCTAACTGGGCAGCACAAGCTAATCCCATTTCAGCCTCGCTTCTGACATCTTGGCTGCATACCCCACTTGACGTCGTTCGTCCCCACGAAACCTCGACAACACCAACGGTACGATCACCAAGTCTCCCAATTCCGATCCAGCCCACTAACCTCTCGATGCAGTAACACAAATGGCACCCAAGAAAGACGCCGGGAAAGGCAAAGGCAAAGAAGCCAGCAAAGACAGCAAAGGCGGCAAAGCCGACAAGGGCGATGCCGGGAAGCTCAAAGCCGCAAACTCTCTCAACGTCCGTCACATCCTCTGCAGCAAGCACTCTCAATGCATGGCTGCCATCGCTCGGATTGATGCTGGCGAGAAGTTTGATGCTGTTGCGAGGGAGATGAGTGAGGATAAGGCGAGACAGGGTGGGAGTTTGGGCTGGAAGGTTCGGGGAAGCTTGCATGGTGACTTTGAGAAGTTGGCGTATGATTTGCCGGTCAGTACGTGCGATAAGCCAATCTTCAACAGGGAGCCGTTGAAGACGAGTCATGGGTACCATCGTGAGTTTGTTCTGTCTTGTGTGAGGAGATCGACGCTAATGGATGTGTAGTGATTATGGTTGAGGGCAGGAAGTAACCTCGTCGTTTCGATTACCTCTCGAGTAGTTCAGCGTAGTTCGTCAATCAAGTCATTTCTGGAACAAGGCACGTTTTCTTGGACGTTTCTGTGCGCCGTTGGATCAACGTACACTATGAAGGAATCACATTCTTGATGGATGGTTGTACCATGTTCCTGATCGACAGGACACACAGCACAAGCCGACCCACAAGCCACTAGTCTTACTATGGACAAGAATACATGCTACAAAAACCTCTACCGACATTCAACCATGGTCCTGTACAGGAAGAAAGCGACGGATCGACTCGATCGTAACGATCGCTGTTTACTTCGCCTTGACTTTGACGCAAATCTACACCAGCTCATTAGCAAGATACACAAATATAAGCCCCCACTGTCAAGGATGCTTACATCGTAGCCCAGGGGAATATTGCAATCTTTGTCCAGGCTATTCCAAATGATCAGCTCCTCCATCTTAATGGTAGAGAACTCCTGCATAACCCCCCAACAAGTGTCACCCTTCTGGACCGTAATCCACTGTTCGCAGTCGGTCTGCTTAGACTTTGTCTTGGTGGCTGTAGCTTTGATTTCATGCTTGACTTCCACCGCCGAGTTGGACGCAGTGTTCGGCGTGGTCTGGTCGGCAGGGGGGGTTGTAGGAGTTGTTGGTGTGCAGGCAACTTCGGCTGGCGCTGGAAGTGCAGCAACCATGCCTACTGAACCCTAGGGCCCTACGTTTATGGCCCCATCAGTGAAGCGATAGGTGCCATCCACTCCAAAAATGTGTGATTGAACGGATAATTCACAGAGACTTTCTGAGGATGGGGCCATAGATTCCACATCAAAGCGTGAGTTCTGAATTCACTGTTAAACCTGTGAATCCATGCCCCGCAATGCCTCAGAAAGATTGAAGAAAAAAATTTGGGGAAAACTCTGCAAACACAACACCGCTCGTCAAATCCTTGCTCGATCTTCATCAACACAACAACCTCCTGCAAAGTCCAGTCAACATCAACACGAAACCAACAGAAGCACCATTTATCCCAACAAACTCCCTTGCAGGCATCCAGATACTTTGAGCGAAGAGGTCGACAAAGTAAGAAGCGAAAGGATGGAAAGCAGTGTGTGTTTGGTGACCGGCCCGACGTTTTGGAGATGGTTTGCCAGCGAATGAAGTTTGTCGGTTTGTATTTTCGGTTCTAGGGCTGTTCGAGAGGTCAGCCATTAGATGCAGCAAAGGGCAAACATTATGAGCTTGAAGCTTCAGATGGCAAAAGGTAAGTCTGAAGTCCCTCGATGTCGCATGTCTGTTTGGTGGATTTATTGTGATGAGGTAGCGTGTTGTGCTGACGACGTCGCGACACCGGCAGAGAGATGGTCAAGTTTGTACAGGTAGCAAGCAGAATCTGCGTAGGCAGTGAGGAGATCTACTAACGATACACAGGTGGATTATGACGTAGCACCCATTGCACAAAAATGACGAGATGGAGATGATGTTGAGAAGTTTGCAATGAAAGTTAAGTACCCACCCCTCACCATCACACGCTCGCTCGAACTCACAGGTGTCACTGTCAGAAAATTCGGCAAGTTAATATGCGGTATTGCTGTGAAAATCTATGTAAGAAGACTGTGAATAGTTCTGTGAATGAGGAAATGTGAATAACTTGGCGCCGATATTTTCACTGGGGTTTCCTACTCAGTTCAATGTAATTCTTCACTGTGTGTTTTCAATATGACCGAGGTGATTCACAAAAAGTTCACTGAATGTGATTCATGGCCCCATTTTCGAGTGGGGCCATAGGGTGAAGTCACGGCAAGCAAGAGAAAAAGGCCCTTGGAAAGCATTGTTGCGGTGTCGTAGATAGTGTTGAGGTAACAATTGGCTGCTGGGCTCTGGTAGCACTTGTCGATAGAGAATGAGCTAAGGAGCGATCTGAGTATTCATGGAAGGTAGTTCAAGAGCTATTTATGTCAGAATTTGGGGGGCAAATCCAAGCTCTCCTTGCAAGTAGAGTGGAAAACACGGTTCAAGAAGCTGTAGCTTCGGAGCCCAGAGATAAGTTCAGAGCCGGAAGGAAAACTGTTTTTCATGAGTAGATTTGTTGGGATACACGAAGTCTCCGATGCTTGAAGAGATGAACTTAACATTCTCAAGAACTAGATCTAGACTGCAAACAAAAGAAAAAGACAAGTTAAATACGGATTATAGACCGACAAACGATCCTACGATCTTTTACCGAATGGCAAGAAGTATTCTGCTGCATGTTACCCTAGCCAGCAATCTTCATACATATCCAGTCGAGACTCTTCTCGCAAGATCGAGACCCTCCAGGAACGAAAAAACAAATGAGCTCTCCATCACAACCAACCCACTATCCAGTTAAGTACCTCCATTATCCAGTTGAATCCAGCGTCTAGTTGCCTTCCCTTTCGTACATTCTTTCTCTTTCAACAAGAATATATGAAATATCAGACCCGATCCATCTCTTCACTCCTCCTGGATCTGGCTTACTGCCACTATTATTCGCAGGGGGCGGTGTTGTAGTCGGATCAGCCGATACAGGTACTGATGGTTGAGAAGCAGAAGGCTTCGCCGCAGGTGTCGGCCCCAGAAGACAGTACTACACCACCATCAAATTAGCAAACGTTAATTCTCGACAGAGAAGGAGCATATGCAACCCTACCGTTTCACTCGCATAAAGATTCCGACAATCCTTGGACAAACCCGTATTCCACAACTGCAGCAATCCCTCTGCAAGTGGAGGCTTGAAGCTATTCTGGATCTTCCAACAATTCTCACCGGACGTTATAACCCTGGAGGAGGCGCAATTGGAAATCATTATTGGGCGGGTGAAGGAGTCGGTTTTGGTTACGTTTTGAGCTGGAACTGGCGGTGGTCAGTAGAGGACAGGTTTACTGGGATTGAAGAGGGGTGCTTTACCTGCTTGTACTGAAGTTGCCGAAATCACCTTGGTTGGGTCGATAGTTGTGGTCACAGGCGGCGTTTTCTCGGAGCCTGATTCATTACCATTTGGTGATGGCTTCGAGCCATCCTTGCTATCATTCGGCTCATCCACCTTCGTATCAGGTACCGCGACGTCTGGCTTCGAGCCATTCTTGCCATCATTCGGCTCATCCGCCTTCGGATCAGGTACTGTGCCTGACTTCGAATCCTTACCACCTATCCACAAATCAGCAACCGCCCCACATAACGATGACGATCAAAACTTACCAGCACTAGGACTCCCACTCGAACCCTTACTAGGCGGCGTCTCTTTCACAGCCTCCTTCCTCACTGCACCATTTTCTAGACAAATCAGCACCACTCCAATCCTTCTTTTCAAAGTGAAGACATACGTTTCAAGTCGACAGCAGCTGCATTGCTAGGTCGACCGGGACATACAGTCTTGGTGACGAACTCTGTCGAGTAAGTTGTAACTGCTGTGTCTGTCGGCATCGGGGTAGTACTATTGGATTCGGTCTGTCTAATCTGAAGGCTTCCAGGTGTTCTTTCGAATAGCGGACCGGGCCTGCTAGCTACGAGGCCGGTTTGGACCAGGAGGAGGAACCATCCGAGGAAGTTGAAGGCAGTCCGCATTATCGATAAGATGCTTCGATATAGGTCGTAAACGGGTCGAACGGGTGGAAGAACAGTTGTTCAAAATTCGTTCGTTGGAGCAAGAACTGCAGCGGAGATGGGTATATAAGCAAAGGCTTGTGAACTACTTATTCAAACGAGTTAGAAATGTTCGAAGATTTGGCGCACCAAGAACTTACCAAGAGTGCAGTAGTTAAGGAAGTGGGCAAGCTTTCTTTTCTTCTCAGCAGAGGACGAGGAGGTGGGAACGGAATTTCGTTTGCATTTTCAAGATTGCCGCTGAATCTTGATTTCATTTGAGGGATGTGGCGGTGGTATTCTTGAAGGGAGTCATCCCTGGTGAGTTTTGAGGTGTCGTTGAGATTGTGCCCTTACATGGAATCAGTGAGGAGAAGTTCGTTTGCGAATACATTTCTGTGAGTGAGAATCGGCAGGTCTGGTTGAACTCCGAGAAGAGTAACGTCGAACGTCTGATGTCTCGGATGGATGGGATGGAAGCCTCGTGGGGCGCATGTGTCAGGACTGAAACTGTGGGGAAGCATAGCGTAGGGCTTATCTTGAACTGTCTTAACGTTAACATCCAGTCAATACTTAAACATAACAATGCTGAAACAACTACCTTTCGTCCCGGAATGAAAATTCCGGTACATACGAATTCTCATCCATTCAACACTCTCACATCTTCACACCCACCCGCTCGTTGCTGATCTCGTGCCACATTCCCACATCCACCAACTCGAAAACCGTTTGCATCTCACAGGGGCAAGTACCCCTTGAAGCCCCATCAAACCCGTATTCCCACACAGGAGCAACAACAAAGTTCGCAAAAAGTCAATCACAATCAGAAAACGAATCGTATGTAATGTGCTCACATTATTCGTTGCAGTAAGTAGAAGGTATCACTATGAATAATTAGAAGCCAAATCTAAATACAACCCAAGGGCGACACTGTCAGAAAAGCAAATAAGCCGCAGAAAAGAAACCGCACATGTAGATACAAATATACAAACATCATTCAATGACACATAACTTTGCAAATTGATTTTCTGAATAGAGAATGAGACTGCTGGCACCTTGTACTTGGCAAAAAATCTAGGTCAGCCAGACCAGTCCTTCCGGTCGTACCCCTCACAAACTCAACGTTGCAACTCCTCTCGATGTTAGCCCCCTCAAACAGCCACAGCCGGCGGAGTGACCTCAGCCGTCTTCACCGTAACATCTGACTGACCCGTCCCAGTATCACCAGCAGGGGCAGCTGTCATCCCACCGTCAGCCGGAGGTGCAGTAGTCACCCCACCATCAGCAGGAGGTGTAGCCGTCATTCCGCCATCAGCAGGAGCAGCCGTCATCCCTCCATCAGCAGGAGGAGAAGCATCTCCACCTGTTACCGGACCCGAAGCATCAGCAGCCGAAGCGCTTGTGTCCGAAGGTGGTGGCGTGGGAACGACAGGTCCATCTGCTATCGCAGGTGTTGCTGCGGACGAGTCGGCTACTGGTGGAGTTCCTGCTGGATCAGTCGTTGGAGGCATGGTAGTTCCGCCTGCACCTGCGTCTGGAGCTGGAGCTGTTGCTGTCGTTACATCTGAGCCCATTGGTGCGGCGGATTGACCAGTATCTGCGGTTGATGGAGCTTCGGCACTGGCATCTGGTTGAGCACCGTCATTTCCTGCCGTGAGAGATGCTGTTGCTGAGGCATCTGGCGCAGTTCCCATCGCTCCATCTGCCGTAGCTCCACCAGCTGGTGGAGTTGACCCGGCGTCCATAGGCGTAGCGGATCCTGCATCTGGGGTAGGTGGAGTGGATCCACTATCGGCAGAAGCTCCCATTCCTGTATCAGCGCCACCAGCGGATGGTGCTAGTCCTCCATCGGCCGGTGCTGTTGATCCTGTATCCGCTGATGGCGTCAGTCCTCCATCGGTCGGTGCTGTTGATCCTGTACCCATCGAAGCTGTGTCTCCTCCAGCAGCCGATCCAGCTATCGGGTCAGCTGCACCACCAGCACTAGGATCACCCGTATTCAAACCCCCCATATCCGGTGTCGGTGTTGCTCCGCCTGTAGGCAAGCCGGCGGCTGTCCCTGGTACTGCTGGGATGATGCGTGGAGGAGGTACGAGTTCTACGCAAATCTGGACAGGTTAGTAGGACAAATGGAAGATAATCTCTTAGACATACGTAGGTTCCAGCTCTCATATCGGTGCACTCTTTATTGATCTCTGGATTCAACCTCAGAACTGTGCCTTTGTTGTCTCCTCCAAGGTACTCTTCGATCGAGTTGCAAGTGTCTCCCTTCTCTACCCAATACCATAGTGAACACGGCTGTCCTGACGTTGCTGCAGTTTTGATAGCCTCGGGTCCATAGAAAGGTCTCTGTGAGACTGGTGACTAGTTAGTAAAGGCCGGAACAAACAAAGAAAACAAATGTCAACTTACTGAACTTGGAAGGTGCCAAACGTGACTGAGGTGGTCCCATAGGCAGAGCCGAAGTCGCATCAAGCAAAGCTGAGAATAAGAAGAATATTGACGATTTTGAAAACAACGAGCGCTTCGTTATGGGCGGCATCGTTGAAGAAGGTTGTGAATTGTGAATGTCGAAATCGGTTGTTGAAAGTAGGCCTTTGAATCTCCCAAACTGTCGTTGAAGATTCGTAATAGGGAGAGACGTGCGTGCAGACAGCAGATCCAATAAATACTCTGATAGTCCGTTGTCTCAATCTTGAGGTGCAGAGAATCCATGTTTGACGTTGTAACTTTAATTGATTCAGGTGTTCGCGACAGTTCAACTTGAAGGTGGGAACTGTTGTGGATGGTGAAGGAGCGATGACGATGCGTGCTTTGGCGAGATGTGCTGAGGATCAACTTGTCCACCACAGATGAAGTGTGTCATTGAGCGAAAGTTGATTGACAAGAAGCCACGGGCAGAGTTCTCCTCGTGGTGATTGAGCCCTGCCATAGGGGCTTCAGGTCCAGCTTGTCGAGCAGCGTGGAGCTGTTGGTTGAGCCATCAACACGCCCTACGGATACCCCACTCGTTCCCATCACCACATCCAGCCGGAGTCATTCGTAGAAAGCTTCACAGAGTCCCCTTTCTTTGTCCGGTCGAGATCTTGGTACGGTCGCATCCTTCTATCAGATGACTGGGCTCTGTTCTGGGCGGATGTTGAGACTCTAATTCGGAGGTGGAGCGACAGCATTGAGGCCTCGTCTCGAGTCTGGCGTGCCTCACGTCGGGAGGGAAGCTTTCGCTGCCACAGGAAGCTGTCCGGCTCGCTCAGCAGGCCGAAAGCAACTGTAGTGTAGACGCGAAAAAGGCGAGCCCATAGTCCATGCAGTGTCAATTGGTAGTCGAGTTATCGGGGCGAGTCGTGAAGTGTTTTGTGTTTTGTTGTGAGGCTGAATTGTTGTTGGGTTTTGGTTCGTGATGGTTCGTGAGGCTCTTGAAGCTCGTCCCTTCACAAGTTCACAAGCGCAAAGTTAGTAACGATCCACGTAAGCGCTTCCGTTTGCATCGAGTTTCGAGTCGCACAATTCTCACGGGTTATACACAGAGGCCAGAAAATGAAGATTAAGTTAAAGTCTATTCGGAAAGGTGATCTGCATAAGAACCATCAAAAGCCAACACTCACTTCGAGTGGAGAGACGCTGTAAAGAAATCAACCCAACAAAAGATGCCAGAAGCGGCCCCGATCGGTTCGAACCGCAAAAGTGGCAACCGGCAACCGCCTACACATTTCCAAAACAAACAACATACAAGCAATGCGGGTGGCCTACATATACTGAGGAGAGAGATCATGAAACTCAAGCTTCAGTACGCAACGCAGCACCTCAACATGGAACTAAGATAAAATTGAGCAAAAACAAGAAAACAAGGACATCAACAAGCCGCCTAGTATTCTCCAAGATCAACGCCAAGGAATGTACAAGAAAGCAAAGCCCACCCAATACGGCTTAAACTTCCTCTATGGAAGTTGCCATTCCATCAACTCCCTGTACCAGTGCCAGTACCAGTGTCAGTACCAGTGCCAGTACCAGTCCCGCCTCCGGCCCCAGTCCCGGCCTCCGGCTGAGGTAGAGCAGCAGTAGGACCGGTCGTAGCAATAACTGGAGCCGGCCCTTGAGCGGGAAACGGAGGTGGTGGGGGAGGAGCGATACCCAAGAGAGCGGGATCCGGCGTCTTCTGAGGGCTAGGTTGTTGAGTTCCCCCGTAATATCGAGCTGTGCCAGGGTTTGGCGGAGGAGTACTCATTTCGGTGAGAAGACCTCGGATGGCACTAGAAGCTGACGTCCGGTACAATGGAGATGGGTCTAGATGAATGCGGGTACGTACTTGTCGACGTCTTGTTAACGGGTGGGCTGGAAGCGGACCAGTCAAAGATGCTCGGCCGAGTCAGCCGAAGCAAGGAGCCGATTGTGAGTGACGAGTAGATGCCCGTAGCAGGTTTGACACCTTCCTCCGAGCAGAAGGCCGGATTTATAAATAGTATGCAAACGTTTCTCGTTTCTTCATCCTTCGGCACTTAGAGCTGAGCAAACGAGTCGCTATCCCCATTAACTCCCGATTAGCATCCATCCGTCGTTGGTTGCAAGGCTCAGCATGGAAGTTTCATCCGCCATTCGTTTGAGGAGGGTGGATTGGAAGTATCGTATGTAACCGTTTTGGTACACGCACCAGCCTGAGCAATGCATACAGAATGACATTGGATTTGCTATGGGAGGTCCAAAGGTCCAGTTTGCAGAGAACATATAGCATACAACATGCCCTATTACGTTTAAAGGGACCGGCTCTACTTCATCCGTCTGTTAGTTCAGAGTCCCGTAAATTGTATCTTCATTCCTTAACATCAATCCTAATGCAGCTACCCGTTGAACGGCAGATAACCCCATATTTGATCTGTTATGACATAATTCCAGCCATCGTATGACAAACGAACCCATCTGCCAGTGATAGGGAATTGATGCACGATGCATGTGGGCCAGGCATAATCGGATATATATGGATTGAAAGTCCTTACTGTCGCACCTCATAGCTCGGTTTGCCGGGAAACTCGACCACGTACCTCTGTAGTTCTTTAAACCAAGAAGTATATAAAGTCAAGCCAAAGAAAAGCAAGAAATCGGAAGAGTAGGCAACTTCAAGGGATAGCGCTGGCCGAGAACTTGCAAGAAGACCTGGCTATTAAGTACCCGAAGCCGAGAACCTTACTTCAGGCAGTCCTCGAACCAGAAGCATTGAAACCAGAAGCACTGAAACCAGAAGCATTGATTTCCATCGTTTGAAGCAAACCCGTAAGGTGGGCGACATCGGCATTCTGAAGCGTGTGGTTCGTCGCCGGTGGTACAAAAGACTGTCCGAATACCTCTACCCAGTCGCATGTCAGAACCAGCTGGTGTTTTAATACAGACCTTACCTCTATGCACTACACCTTCTTCTTCCGATTCAACAATGAACATGATCGGTTGCGAAGATACCGAAGATGCCGAGTTGCTGCGCCCTAATTGAACGGACAAGTTTGTGAATGAATCCATACTTGACGAAGTGCTTTTTGGAGACCTGTGTCGGTGTCAGGAAGGAGGCAAACACGGTTGCTTGCGGAAATGATGGGAGAAGCATAAAGACGTACCCTTGCTGCAGAAAGCTGAAGCTAAACGCTTAATGGCAGTTGTTTTTGACACTTACAGGTAGTCGAGGAGAGAGAAAAGACGTTTGAATGTCGTCCTGGAGTTGATTCTGGGTCGTTCCGTCTTTCGCAGCTCCGAATCTATCGCGGTGTTAAGCTGTCAAATACGTGTCCATGACGAGCGAGTCATGTTGTCCATTCTACCAGCTTCTTGACAGATCGAAGAATTGGCTTGATAGTGGTGGAAGCATGTAGAACTGACCATGATGTTCTTCCTTTGCTGTGTAGTGAAGATGCAGTGCTTGAATAAGTGTTGAAAGCCGGTGCTTCGGTGAAGTTCTGGTGGGTTGTGATCAAGATCGTTGGCCGCTTGTTGGCTTGTTGGCTGGTTGAACCTGCCCAGGTTGATAAGAGCAGGATGCGATGCCGCCTCATTTGGATGGTATGGGTGTGCAGTCATCGAATGCTGAGTACAGTGTGGCCGGAGATTTGGAAAGAGCCGTTTATTACTGGGAAAGAAGGTTCTGAGGTCTAAGTACTTGTTAACTTAAACAGAGTTACAGCGAACAAATTTAAAGAGTCTGGATGACGACTTTTCCATTCACAAAGCCAAGCATGTTTGAACGAAACATCAGTACAGGAAAGAAGTACTTCATAAACCTTCACACAATCGGACTACCTGACCTTAATTACTTGGTTGAACGATACAAGTCTACTTCTTAGTAGTACCTAGGTACTTCGTAAGCTCAACTGAGAAATCCTAGCCCTTCAATGTTTTCTTCACCACTTCAAGCGAGATACCCAAGGGGTTGTATCCACTTTTCCATAAGTACTAAGTACTTTCGCGTTTCTTTGCGACCGCTCTACTAATTAACCACCGAAACGTCCGATCTCGCCAGCCTTTTGTCCTACCACCACATATGCATAGTAGCCTGGGTGGATCGGCGGTGCCGGTGAGAAGTGTGGTTTGGGAGGGCTCATAAAATCGGTTCCCTGAGCCGTACTGCTCAGGGGCTGTTGCCCATTCCACCCCCCCTGGAAATTGCCTTCGTTTGCAACATTTGAGGTTACTACTCGTGAACCCACAGTTGTAGACTCGGAAGTCATGTGCATTCGTTCGCTTTGGTATGCATATGGGTGCCTGTCCATCTGTGGTTCCGAAACCCTCAGAGAACCATTGCTACCCCGAGTCGAGGTATCGTTTAGGAGTCGTGGTCGATCATCCTGCACTGACATGTATCTGATCCGATCTGGCAGTGCTCGGGAACCTGCAGATTCAGAAAGTGTCTTCTGTCGTTTGTGATCTCTTCGGCACTCGTTGAGAAAACGGACAAGATTGTAAGCCGGTCCCACTAAGTCTGGACCTAGCAGAATGTGCTCTACAACTGCGTTCGGGTCATCAGCATCAGCTTGACTATCAAGCTCTTTCTTTTTCCGAGTCTCATTGAACGCGTCGCGGATCGGCCTGTTGAGAGCGTCTCCTGTGGAGCAAGGAACATCGCCGCGGCGGGACGAGGCCCCGATATCGGCGCACGGATGACAGATTCTAGCATGTTGGTTAAAGGATTCCACAGCAAGGCTGAGCTTAGAGGTACTAGTAGCATCTAACGCAGGCTGCGCATGCCCAAGGCTCCCGAGCTCGACAACGTCCTTCACCATACTGAATATGCCAGGTTACTTGAATGCAAAGGAACTGTGAAACTCGAGGCTGAAGCACTGATGAACGGCCTAAGACTGTCAACTAGCTGTTAGTTTCAGGGTATTGATGTCAGGTGCGGAGGGAACAACAAGCTTTGCATGCATACAAGCCTGTACCTAGCACGTAACTTTTCCAGTCTCTCAAAAAAACGACTGATTAGAAATATGGGCGCAAGCGCAAGCTTAAGTATGCAAGGAAGACTGTTTTGATCGATGTGGATGGTTGTAAAGTCGGTGATGAGAGCTTGGAAAGCAAAGAAGAGAAGAGAAGTACTGTAGCTTGTCTTTCTGGTCCCTTAAATAATCGTAAAAGACAGCTCCCAAGATGGCGCATTTTGAATCCGGCGTTGTACCTTGTGTGTACAATCGACAGATACGGAAATTTATGCTTGGTGCATGCATCTTGCGTATGATCAAGTGCCAGACAATCGTACCGTAACTCCCTTTTCTAAGTTGGGAATGATTCTTGAGCTCGAGAGGTCAGGTCTGCATTATTAATCTTGCTCTATGGGAATTCGGAACCTACATTTGTACTTGTACTTCTTAGGTGTAGTTCTTAGTATGTAATTAGTGCTGAGCTCTAAGGCCCGCTCGAGGTCGAAGTGGCGTACATGGAAATCGTACATACTTGTCTAACGTGATAAACCTAGTTGGGAAGCAATAGGACCGTACGAAACAATGCGGAGCATTCAGAAATTGAAAGTGTGTATGGAGCAAACATGGGATACTTAATTCACGGCCCAGATGACCAACTAGCTAGCACTTCATAAAACCAAAGCAGAGGATGATGAAATCAGAAAGCTCGAGCAAAAACAAAGAAGACATAAACTACTTGCTACTTAATTTGCAGGGGCATAACAGAACGAAAAACGAAGAAAGTAGAACATAAACGAAGCCGAACTAATTCAAAGAACTTTGGACAGGACGCGACCGAACATGTAAAGAATGAACCTTCAACCAACGCAAAACAAAAGCTTTCAGAGGGCTTAGATTCATGTATCCCATAATCCAGCCGCCATGGATACAATCATCACGCCCTACTAGGACACAGAGACAAGCCATATGGATCGCTGACCAAGTATGGGCTCCTTCAAAGTCGAAATCCAGCCCAAACTTAGCTGCCGAGTTTAGAAACTCTTGTATCAAGCTTCTTCTCTTCATCTTCAGACAAGGGGTTCACCACCAGTTCAGTTTGCTTTCGCGAAATCCCCGGTTTGGGTTCAACCTGACTCGGAGCGGCCTTGCCCTGAGCTGAAGTATCCGAAGGGTTCGGTTGTTCTGTGCCAGCAACCTGCTTCAACTTGGGAATTATGCCGCCAGCACGGGGTTTCCGTTCCTCGGAACCGGGTGGATGGTAGGCAGCGCGTGATTCAACCAGATTTTGTGTAGCTGTCTCTTGTTCTGAACGGCCTACAACTGGCAAATTCGATACCCCTAAACTGCCCCCCGGGCCATACACGGTAGGCGTTCTTCGAAGCCCAGGAGTTGGTGCAGTACTGGCTGTCGCCGATGATTCGTCAGGCTTCGGAGCATTTCGTTCTTCGTATCTCTGTAATCTAGATTTGTAAACACTTTGGTTAACTTGGACCGAATGTCGCGCAAGGGAGTTCGCACCTATTTGCTGATTTGATCAGTTGATCTCAAAAAGAATGACTTCGTTTTGTGTTAGTTTGTCTCGATCTTCACGAACTCTGGCCCTTTTCGACTGTTGATTGTGAGTTGTGCTTGTCAGTGCTGTTGCAGAAGTTGGAGTTGAGGAAGTGAAGTGGACAAGCACTGGAATCCGGATCAGTGTCCGTCATATACTCCCTGGAGGAAGACCATTCAAGATGGACATGCCACTTCCGTTGTATAACTTCAATGTACCGTTGGCCATCTTGAAACCTTCGCTTTCCACAATGTGCTGTTCAAGCCTCGAAGCTCTGGTCAAGATGGCATGTTAACCGATACCGGTCTTTGGCTGGTGAGATCGGGCTATAGCGCAAAGCGTTCTGTAAGGTATTGAGCGAAGATGTTGTACTTTGAGTTGTATCTGAATCACAAGGTCATGAAGAGCATCTGCAAAGCGAGTAAAAAGAGATCGCAACATACTCCGACACTCACAGCTTGATCCATCGCTTGTCATACATTACATGGAAACATGTGTATTCGTTTGCATGTATAGCACGGACTCTAAACTAACTGATGCAGGTACCCGTCTCGCAGGACGGCTGATGACAATAACTACTATTTGGACCCAAATCAACTGTAAAGCGAAACCAAGCAAGATCAAACGGGAGGATGCTTCATGGGTATCAAAAGAAAGAAGCAAAAGAATAGGTAGCAGGGTATCAACAAGGTCCATCGGCCATCTATGCAGGAACCAAAGAAACAAAACGTTTAAACAAAGGAAAACATACCAAAGAGAATAACGGGGACGATCCCATCGAACCCGAGCTCAAGCCCATTAGACGGAATCCCTAAAAAGCTCAGAATGCAGGCTGAACAATAGCAGAATGACGAGACAAAGCAGGCGTAGTATAATGCTTCTTCTGGATACTATCCGGCGCATTATCCAGCACCTGAAAGATGGACGGTACAATCGAGCGCCTTCCAAGCCTGATATCATCCCTCAAGAACGTAAACAAAGGCGTCTCGGCAACAGGAGACACCACAGTCGAGCCTCTCCAATTCCCAAACTTCTTGGTCGAGATACTCCGCCTCAGGTAACTCTCTGGCAGAGTCTGATGGAACGGAGTACCTGGAATCGGCACATTGTTGAGGTTTGGCGTTCTTGCGAAGAATCGAGAGCCTCTGTTGCTGGAGGCTTGAGTGGTAATGGGGTAGACTGAGCCCATCGCTTCGACGTCTGATGCGTCGATGTCGTCCTCGAAGATGATTCTGCGGGCTGGTTCGGGTCGCTCTGGGTTGTCGACGAACTTGATCACGCGTGGTGGAGTCGACTTCAACCGAGATGGAGGGAGAAGATCCAACTGACCAAAGCGGGGTGGTGGCTGGATGCTTCTTCGTCGCTCGGAGCGAAGAGTCTTTGGCTTCTCGGGTACGGCCGGTAGCTTCCGCTCCTTTGGGGGTGTCGGAGGTGCAGTGGAAGCTCTTTGTGGGGCATCATCTGTGCTAGAGGTTAGCTGGAACTCGTCGAGGAAGGGGTTTGGTACCTGAGCTGAACCTGTATTGTGCATTATCTTGAGAATACAGTTGTCGGAGGTTCGAGCTCGAGTTTGGGAGGGTCTTGCTCTTTCTCTTTGCGAAAGAGTTGGTGCGAGAAGGCTTTGCGGATCCTAAACTGCGTTCTTCCCATTTGCCTTTCATGCGTTTCAACCATACTCGCAACTTCAGCAAACTTGGTTGATCAAAGTGTGGTTGGTTGAGTGCTGTCATTGAGCGGGTCCTTCTTTGTAAAGTGTTTCCGCCGTTGCTCGAATGCTTTGTGGGTCGAGGACTGGACATGGAATGAATATGCGGAGGTTCGAGATAATGATCTGGCGGATGCTTGTGTTGGTTCTAACTGAGGCCGTCCTTTGTTATAAGAAAGTCGCCCTTCATGCCAATTCTCCATCTTGTTCGGCGTGTAGTGTTGTTGACAAGTTGGTCGTGATGCCAAACTGACGGATCTGTTGTCTTTGCGAGGTTGTGCAACTTGAAGTCGAGGCTCATGGCTCTCAGCACCAATGAGGCTGGATTGTGTAGCTGGTCGTCTTGAAGTTCCTACCATGTTGTAAGTGGGAGAGTGCCGATTTTCGGATTAGTGCATGTCGCTCTGAGAATTGTCGAGTACCACTTCGATTGTCCTCTGTGTTTCTAGACAAAACGCCCGTATGATGCATGGAAAGTTCTCGTTGAATAGCGCCAAATTGAAGCCCGGCGAGATTGAGAGCTAGAGAAAGTAATAGTAAGGCGCCACGCGGTAAGTACTGCAGCTTTCGAACTCCGAGCTCGATGGAATGAGCCATGCATGTTAGAGGGCCGAGAACTGAAGAAATTTTGCAGGAATGTTGGCTCAGGGCCTATAGCCTAGGGGCGCTCAACACGTTGTACTTCGAGCTGATTGATATAAATTCGTGTGATATGGGCGAAGGAGAGTGTATCCGGTGAATAGGGAAGATGATCCTGTACATCATTTTTCCTTCTGGGTATCGACATATTGCGGAAGTAAGTGTTATGTGGAGGTTGCAGCCACGAAGGAGAGAATCACAAGTCAAATTCAAGCGAACAACTCATCCTGCCGAGCCTGTCAAATTCTCGCTAAGTCCCGGCGCTACTGCACGATGACGTAATATTAAAATACCATCAGATCGATCAAGCGAAGTAAGTACCTAGGTAGGTACATCCTAAGCACAGCTTCCGTACTGCGGACGTTCCAGTCTGTTCCCTTATTCAAAAGAACCACCAACTCGTACAGAGCTGATAAAGAAACAGGAACGAAACAATGATCGATTACTTTAAGTACTTCTTGCTGGCAGTGAGTATCGCTTGAGTAAAAATGTATCCAACGAATTCGAAAGTGCCGCAACAACAAAGCTTGCAAAGGAAAGAGAAGCGCAAAAAACCTATGAGATGAAATCTACAATGCCATGAGAGGCGAAAGTTCAATAACTAATTCCAAGGCAAGTCGACCTCTAACAGCTCATACAAAGCTCGAACTACCCAACCGGACCTTATCTCCAAAGCAAAAAGATCCGCATGCACACCCGCTGCAGTGGCCTTGCCTTCCACCCCCACTCAATCCTTCAGGCCGTATGCTTTCGCAAAGTTGTCGTAGTAGTGTGACAAGTTATTCTATTGATTCGGGCCGCCCTTCCAATCTTCCTTGCAAAACATCTCCTTTTTACCATCCTTAGGGATCTTCTCTCGCTCATAGCAAATCTGAAGCATGGTCAGATCAAAAGCCAAATAAAAGCCTTGCGTACATACCTCGTCTCCCTCCTTTGCCGTCTCACATAGCTCCTTCCCATCCACTAGGTTATTCTCGCCGAACAAAATTCCACTCATGTAAACTGTAGGTCCCTGCCAAGAGGGTGAACGAAACTCGGCCTCCATTTCCGTGACTTTTTTCTTGCAGTCCTCGCCTTTCTTCAGGGTGTAGGGACAAGGGCAGTAAGAGTTTTTGGAAGCTGTAAAGGGAATTAGAAAGTGGAGCAGCTGAGCTCATGAATGAGGAGCAAACTCACTGTATCCCCGATCGTGAGGCATTGGACTTTGCGGCATAGCCAATGCAATCGCACTGCTGCACATAATACCAAGGAAAAGGACTCCGACCGCGATGCTGCTTGTGAGATGTGTTTCCATAATGCTTCTCATTGTTGTAGATTTAGCAGCGCTGAAACTTACGTGATTGTCTTTTTAGAAGAAAGAGTGAAGCTAGTGGGCGTAGTTTGAGGTGTTCTGGTTTGACAAAGGGCGTGCGAAAGGTTGTTGCGAGTCTGGCTGTCGTGAGGTTTGGATCATTGAAATACTGGAAATTATGGGGGTCTATGCCATTCAAGTTTCCGCCATCTTGAGCTAGAGATTGTCGACAACGCAGAACTCTCGTGTCAACCGCAACTTATACTACTTGACTGCGAATGGCGAAGACATCTGTGTAAGAGAAGTATATTCAAGAGTTCATCTTGTCTAAAAAGGTCATAGTACTTTTTGCGAAGACAGTAAGTTCCCCATCAGATAAGATGTAGATGTATGCAGCCAGACGTAATTGCAGACGACGTGAGCGGCTAGTGCGATAGTGCTCGTGTTGGCATATCGAATAGATACAGACTTGATAAATTCACTAACAGGCTTGTTTTCAATCAGGACGGGTAGTATTAGCTTTGTGATTTCTATCTATTAAGTCTGCCAATCTGATCGCCACTGACACTCATATCCTCCCACCTAGAATTATACTTAACCAGCTATCAGTGCTCGCCAACTGACATGATGCATGCATGATACTTGCAGAAAAAACAATAACGAGTCACCGAAGAAAGCTGCTCCACAGAATCCCGCAAAGAAAAGAAAACCGGAAATTTCATAGCATCAAGTAACGAGACATGATCATATGGAAAAGATACACCGATAAGATACCCGGGCGCACTGTATTGGTGTGCTCTAGATGCTCTACCAGGAGTAATTCTTTTCGAACTTCAGCTTCGGATTATCCTCCTTGTTGGGGCCTTGCCAGTAATGGGTCTCGCAGAGAAGCTCCTTCTTACCGTCTTTGGGCAAAAACACCCGTTGATAGCAAATCTGTTTACAGGTTAGAAAAGTGCACCTTTTAGGAACAGTTTTGGAAACAATCGTACCTCGTCCCCTTCTTTTGCTGTATCGCATAGCTCCTTCCCGTCCAGAAGGTTGTTCTGGTCCCACAGCTGTGCGTGCATGGGAATTGGATAATGAAGTCTTTCCTCCATCTGTGTGACTTTCAAGGCGCAGTTCTCGCCTTTCTTCAACGTATACGGGCACGAGCAATATGAGTTCGTTGAAGCTAAATATTTGTGAGAAGCAGACTAGATCGTCGATGAATGGCACTTACTAAATCCCTTTTCGGTCGCAACTGGGCCCTGTGGTGCCGGCGCTGAGAGGCCGAAATGGGTCAGACCAAAGGCCATGAGAGAAGCAATAGCGGTGCCGTAGCTGGAAGCGCCGTTGGTAAGGAGTCGCATCTTAAAGACGGCTGTAGGGGAAGTAACTCGGTATCGGAGGTCCTGCGAATTGCAAAGTTGGTAGCTCGGCCTAGAAGCTTCGAAGGGAAGATCGTTGGAGTAGTCGGCAGAAGAGTAGTAAGCAAGTAGGCGTATGGGAAATTTGACCAGTCTTGTAGAAGTTGTATGATGCTCAGGGTGAGACGCACTGGGTGATTCAAAGACTGAAAAGGATGAGAGAAAGAACATAAGGCCATCTTGAGATGACATTGACTGACACTGGCCATAGCCCTCGTGTCAAATATGATCGACCCAAGTTGTGCAATTGCGAGAGCGGGATTGTACTTTCGGCCACAGACCTTGCCAGTGATGTAACTTTCATATAGGTCAACATTGTGCTAATTCTCCCATCTTGTTCCGTGTCTGCTGGCACTGGTACTGGCTCTGATAACGCAATCCGCGTTGTCTCATACTGATGGATTTGTTGTCTTTGCGATAGTGATCAACTTGAAGTCAAACATCGACCTCTTCAGCAACAACTACGGCAATGCATATGGGCTACAAGTGCAAATAAAATATTTGGGCGCAAAGTCCTAAAGTTTTTTGATGGTGCAACCGACCATTTACTGGGATGGGAGATCTTGACAAGACCTCGGTCTTTCAACTGGTCTGCCGGCCTCATATCATCAGTAATAGAAGACAAGAACACCACTATGACAAATCACCTTATGTATAAAATGAGATAGGATGGAAAAGTACCCTCTCCACCAGATATATCAATTCAATTTCTCCAGAAGTAAACCTTGTTTCCGTAGATACTAAGTAACTTGATGATTAACCTGTGCTTATCCATTTCTAATTGTTAAATTGTACACATAACTTCGCACGTAACATTTTATGCATAGAATGAGATATCATTTTATGCATGAAGTGCATACCAGTAACATTCAGTACTATACTGTATTGCAAATCTTGAAAGGTGCCCGATGGAACTTGAATGTTAAGGACTTTGAACGAGGTCAATAGCTGAAAGCAGAGTTGTCAAGCGTCCGTCTCGTCCGTCTTTTGTAATGGACGGGGACGGACTGGAGTCTCCCGTCCTCCACACTTTGCGGCCTGGACGGACTGGGATTCTCTTGCACCAAGACTGGACTACTTCCTGAGGACGGAAGACGGCCTAGAAGCCTGTAGTCCGCCAAGAGTACGCGGAGTCTAATTCGGAAGCTAAGTATTAATCCGTTCCGAAGCGCTCTCGGGGGGTATTAATCCGTTCTGGGGTGCTCTCGGAGGCAATAGATCCGCTATGAGAGGAGTTTTGCCGTCTAGGTAGTCCGTCTTTGGCCCCTGATTGGACGGTGTAGTCTTCAGCATAGAAAAGACCGGACGGACTATTCTGTTTCAGTCCCTCAAAGTCAAAGGACGGGACGAACTCTAGCTATTAAAGACGGACGGACGGCCGTCCGGACGGCCCATTGACAACTCTGGCTGAAAGATACTTTTACTTGATAGTGTCGGGATATATACGGTGTTGCCGAACTCCGCGTTCGGTCTTCTTGACTTCTCGGCAGTATATAGTAGCGTGAATCCTCCACAGTAATAAATCATATCCATTAAATTCTCCACCTAGCTACACGTCCATGATCCAACAGATAGGAATTTGAAAGCAGGCGAAAAGGTTAGTGAGAGCCAGAAGGAAATAATCATTTCATACGCGAAGTGATTAGATACTTTATTTGCACTTGTCGCCCATATGCATTGCCGTAAACAACGGACTGTGGTGCTGGATTCTGTAGCTGGCCATCTTGGAATTCCCGAAGCACGTTAGCAGAGTAAGGCACTGGCATGTGCATCTGGCAGCTGGTGCAGTTCTGGTGTCGTTTCCGTGTACGATAAATGCAGCGCCGGAGGTTGTCGAACCGTGACTCGAAATACTGACGTTCATTGCTAGCTTCACTTCGGTATTTTAAGAAGAGATCCTCTATTCTTAAGTGTTAGAGGTAGATAACGAGGCAGCTCAAAAGTCTGAAAGACAGGGTCACTGGGGGAGTTGAACCCACCATCTTCACCTGATCAGGGACACCTTAACCACTAGGCTAAGTGACCTGAGGATTCTGGATCTCATATTCTAACATTAAGTTGACAGTCTGATCGCCTCCTAGGTCCCCCTATCGATCTAGCATACTACTTAACCAGTAAACAGTAGTCACCGAGCATGAGTTTCGTGAATCACACATCCCAGTGCTGGCCAGCCCACTGGCAAGTCACTTTCCCCCTTTCAACTCTTTCACTGGATCCCAACCTTTACAAAAGTTGTAACGGCCACGGGTTACACCCTTCCCGATATCGATAAGCTCCCTATAACCAAAGCAGACCTACGCAGACTCGTCAGAACAACAATCCGGATAAGTCAAACACACATAGCAGAAGAGCCGAGAATGGAGTAGATCCGGCAGCTTACGTACCTCCCTACCCTCCGCAGGGTCCTCACAAAGCCTAACACCATCATCCAAGTTGTTCCAGAGGAGCATTTGCAAATTCAAAGTGTGCTCTTCAGCATCTGCAAGGTATTTCTTCTTGCTTTTCTTGACCATTTCGCAGTCTTCGTTCTTTTTGAGGGTATATGGACAGGTGCAGTAGGAGTTTGTTGATGCTGCACGATCGGTTAGAGATGTAATATTCTGTTCGGAGAAGGGAAGTAGAAATTAGTTTGGACTTACTGAATCCGGTGCAGTTCTCCACTATACAGCTCGAAATGCCAAAAGGCTTTCGCAATGCTACACCTGTGACGAAATCCCCAAGAGCCAGGAAAGCACAAGCCATGGCAACCAGACGCGGTGTGATCGTAGAGTTCTTCATTTGTTCGGTGTTCGAGGAAGTAGCCAGCTGCAGTGATGCGGACGTTGAAGTCGAAATGTTAACGATTCAGAAGGCAAGGGCGAATCTGAGGCGAGAAGTCAGATCAGAGCGGGCGTGCTGAAGGTGAGGATGTACTTACAGAAGTTCAGGGAATGGATTATTGGATGGCACAATATTTAGAGGGATAACAATTCCTTGGTTCGGTTGTTGGTTCTCTGACATGCATCTTGTTTAATTCTGTTCTGAAAGCTGGTCGGGGTTGTAATGTGAGTTGGTAAGCAAGATGAATCCTTGAGGATGACCTGCTGTTGCAAGTAACCACGTAAGTCACAAGTTGTGATCGACTGGCAAGTAATAGCACTCGTGTCACATCTCACTAACAAACCCAAGCTGCGCATTTGCGTGCATGCCAGTGGCTCGATACAGAACCGCATTCACTCACAAGCAAAAACGTAGGTTGACGGTAATATACTGGAGTCCTCTGTAGAGTGCTGATTGTTGGACGGTCGAGGTCGCAAGGCGCTCGCTTTGTGGTATGTCCTATGTATCGGTGAGCAGTTGGAAAGAAAGAGAAAACACTAGAAGCAGACTGGCGTACTTAATCCGAGTCGAAAAATGGAAAGTGGGGTGATGAGGCGAGAACGGAGCAATGATCTGAGCGTTTATGGAAGCTTATGAGGGCTGATGTATGATGCGGAAGGGAACTCATCATGTCGCGGTCTTTGCGAATGCGTCGAAATAGCATGCGAACCGTCTTGACTCAGGTACCACGCGGTGTTGTCGAGAACTGATCGGTCATGCTGGTATTGTCCTCCCAACTCTGATACGGATCAAGATTGCTGTTTGACATGTATATGTCAACACTTGACTGCATGTTTGGCATTCTCCGAGAGCCTCCGACCGGTAGATTCGAGCTCGAGAGACTGAAATGTATTTGCTGTCGATTTGCTGAATTTGGGAGAATAGAATAGATTGCGTGCGCGTGGCGGGTGAACGTTCTAGCTGTCGGTAACTGGCTGAACTGGAAGCCGGAGGTTGATTATGCTTTGATTCTGGGAGAGAACTGATGATGCTTGTCATGGAGTGAGTAGGTTGCTGGTGCGAAGAAACTGAGTGGAATTTACTTACTCTTTGAAAAGGCGGGGTGCATACCGACGGAGCGGGGAGGAGGAGGTGGAATCAGATTTGCGAAGAAAGAACCACGAACGGCTGGACCCTGCCGAGCCTGTCAAATGCTAGCACTAACTAGACTATTATGGTTAGTAGCTATGCGCTACTGCACGATGACGAAAGCACACTCGCAATTGTCGAACCTTTGCTCTTTGAACGACACCGCTTTCAGGACTTCACGATTGCAGCGCATGAACGTGGCCGGGTACTTATAAGTACCTTACTCGCACGTGCACTCTCAGCGCAGCAGCTGTACAGGTATCTATCAAGCCGAGGAAGCATACAAATCCCAGGGGCTTTCAACTTTGCAGTTATGGTATGTGGATCGTTTGGCAAAGCTTTAAAGGGGAATCCTACGAAGTACTCGCCCACCGGACGCAATATTATTTTATTGCCAGTGTAGCAGACGAAATTCCACCTGGCCACAATCGTACAGGCGGGATCAGGGAGCCCAGAATATGCAAATCAAGCTGCACGGCACTGGGCTGCTCTGATCTAATTATAATCTGAGCAACGCCATGGTAAAATGACTCAAAATGCTTCTGAAGCTTCGTAGCCTCAATCCCATAACGCTCCTCAACCGATGACTAATCCACCAACGCGACGAAGACTGGGATTGAGGCTACAAGCTTCGAAGGTACTTCCAGAGATATCGATCGAGAGGCACGATTTGCAGGCTTTGCAATCTTTGAGGTGCATGGCGATTTAGATCAAGTTCAAATAATGAAGGTCAGAGTCAGTACCGATGAGTAGTACTTTACAGTGCAGTATGTATTAAATAGAGAGCTCGAGCGTACCAGAAAGTACTCAACAAGGAAACAATAACAGGATGGAACCAAAAGTGCGGAAGAGAAGTACATATGACCGTAAGGAAAGAACTAGACTGGGCTAAGTAGCACTACTGGTAAAGGCCGGTTACCACCATGGTCGCAATGTAGAGAAATGCACATAGTACCTGTTAATAAGTGACCGGCCAGGCTCACTCTCTTGATCTAGACCTTTGGCTTTTCAATCTAGATTCTCACAACCTGGATATGGTGTCTTTATTTCCCGATAACCGCCCGTGTCGGTAGGAAATCCTTTCTTGCTCCTGTAGACACAGCATTGCCTATCGACTTTTTCTAAGGCTTTAATGGCAGTCTCAAACCCTTCCGTAAATGAGCGGTTCGTACAGATCTAGTAGAATCGATTAGTAACTCTCCCCGTAGCTCCAGAACAGGCAGGAGATCCCAGCACTTACTTCTGTACCCTCTTTTGCTCCCTCGCAAGTATCCTTTCCATCAACAAGATTTGCAGCTTTGATATAGTTACTGCCTTGATAAGTTCCATATTTATTTGTCATTTCTGTAACATAGTTTGCGTATTTTTTTTCGCAGGTTTCCTCTTTCCGGAGCCGGTACGTCTCCTTGCATATAGAGTTCTCGGATGCTGTAATTTTGTGATTCCACGATTAGCTAACTGGACCTGCGACAGCCTGAGACACACTAAGTATAGCGGTTGGAGGGATATGTCTTACTGAACGGAGGCCGCTTTGCGCATTCGCGAAATATATGACCTCCATACTCAAACGTTAGAGGATTGGCCGGATGATTTGCATCTGGTTTAGAAAGTGGGGCTGGAGCTGAAGAGACATTCTGTATTCTAGCGAAGGCAAGCAAGCCTAAAAGCAAGAGATCTGTAGCTGGCGATGATCTCATTATAGCAATATGACGTATAGTCTGTATTCGTGCTGCCAGTGCCTCGTTATAATAGATGCTTCGTTGGGTAATGATAGTCGGATGCTGTATCTGATTCGAGTCGTGAGAGCGAGATTTTATATCTGTACCTTACATGAGGAAGGGGCAACTTGTACTCAGGCCATCTGTTGTTTGGTTACATGCTGTCTAGATCGAAAAGGTCAACTTGATGTTGCGCAACGTTGCTTGCTTTCAGGTCCACCAGGTGCATAGTAGATGGCTGTCGAAATTCCTATGTACTTCCAAATTTAAGTGACAACAAAGGAACATCATTCTCCCTCTGGAGCCACTGACCATAGCGGCTCTGTTACGTAGGGCCTTCAGAGTGCATCTCAAGTCTAGTCGTAGCACGTACTTACGTACATCGGGATCCCTAAACTTAAAGCCCTGAACTGAATTATCAGTTGATTGCTATGTACCAACTTGACACCGCGACAGTAGTAGGAGCCTGTGGCTATAGGATATTCTTAACAATCAGCACATTGTACATTGAATTAGCTACTTAAGCCACCATTTGGAATCTGAATTCCATACACAAGTAAGTACTTAAGTAGATACTATGTAGCGGCTCCTCCATCAAAAGTCCTCTAGAGATAGGCTTTCCGCACACCTGAAACATGGATACTTCATGATTAATCAAGGGCCCTGCAGTCTGGCTACCTTTCCGTAATAATTAGACTCCTGCACATGCATGTACTTCCTATGATCGAAGGTCTCATAACAGTCATGAAAAAGGCAAATATTGCACCGGCACCTACCAGGCTGTGGTAGTACTATGATTCATCTTCTGGTGGCCCAAAAATTGGTCTTCTCCAACCAGGGCAGCATTCAGGACAGTCCGGTCCGGCGTACACCATCCTTCCTGCTCGCAAATATCGTTGGAAGCAGATCTGAGTAAAGAGATTAGCAAGATCGTCCTTCAAGCCTCAAGACTACAAGCGGAGTACCTTATCGCCTCCCTCTGCAGTTTTGCAGAGATTCTCTTCAGTATCCACGAAAGTATTGCGATAACGTAGCTGAAATTCTATAGTAGCGAGATCTCTCGGGTCATTGTCCGGAATGATGTTACTAGCGGCCATTATTCTCTTTTTAACTGTCTCGCATGTTTCTCCTTCTTTGAGAGTGTAAGGACAGGCACAATAAGAGTTCTTGCGTGCTAATAAGCTATTAGCAATTGTCTTGACATGTGGAAAGGAGATTCACTGAAGCCTACTCGTTCAGGATCTGGACGAGGGAAAGCAGCTGCCACTTTGATAATCCCCAGAAGAGTGGCTGCTATCAGAAGGGTCTGGCACGACGAACGTAGACCAAGATTGGACTTCATATTTCGAGATAAAGCAACAGTCTGTTTCGGCAAAAGCTGTAATAGTAGATTGATAGATCAGATGCGTAAATCTTTGGAGCTTGGGGATTAAACGGTCTCTGTTGAGTTGAGAGTTTTCTGTGGGAACGAGCGATGCATCTATCCAAAGAAGCTGAAGCAGACGCATTTATACTCTTGCACATAGCCTTTCAATTGTATGCATCTTGCAACCTACAACTCACGCCAGCAGCGAGGAATGTTTTCATTTCAAGTTGCCCAATGTGGGAATGCTGTCCCATAGCTTTTCGTCATCTTGAAACGTGATCCGAACACTGGCATCCTCGTGTGCTAAGATGTGCTAATCGCTTTGGTGTTCTGGCAAAACATAGTCGGAGTCACTGGGTATCGAATACAGCTGTCAAAATGAATCATATCAATTAAAACTGCTAAAAGAGTTTCCCACTGGCATACTGTGCTGCCTGCGCATACTTCTCTGCATAACCTGCTATTCTACTTCCCACAAGGCGATGGCTAACCATCGAGCTTTCTGAGATCTTCTGTAACTTTCCCAATGTCTATCTCAATCGCATTGACACGCTTGGTCCGGTACGCTCATCCTGTGATATCTGCTGATTGCGAGACAGTTCGTTTTTCCCATTCGTGAGACTGTGCAGCTTTACCTGAAGGTGCAAAAAGTGTTCAAAGTTCTTCCCGTACTTCTTGTCCAGGTTCGCCTTGAAATCCTCAAGGGACTTTGAATTAAACTCGCGATGCTTGCAAATCTGATTCCGTGTATTAGTAACCTTGTCGACTCGACCTGGATTGGACCCACCTCGGTACCAGCCTTTAGAGGCCCCTTTTCACAAATGGACTGACCATCGACTCGGTTGTAATTCGTAAGGTAGGATGAGCCGAGACTACAAGCTGATTCAGGGCTTCTCCATACTTTTGATGGCACGGTAGGGTGTTCCGTGCTAACCAGCCGGCGTCCCCAACCAGTCGGCCACACAACCCGCCGGCTCATTGGGGATCCCAACCAGCCGGCAGGGGTGCAAATAAAACATTTCAGTTAACAGATGTCAGGAAGAGCGTACAGATCCCTCTGAAGCTCCGCCCAGGCCTGGAGAGCAATTGTTACTCGAATATGCTCATGGGGAGATTATCGGCTTCTTCGTCTTGCGTTGCAAGGCCAAAAGAGGACCTCTTAGTGAAGCCGGTCGCTAACAGTTAGCGATCACTTCACTAACCGTTAGCGTGGCTCATTGCTAAAGGTTAGTGTGCCCGTCACTAATATTTAGTGAGGTCCATCGCTAACGGTTAGTGAGCATCATCGCTGTAACTATGAAGTAGTTATCGGGAATGGCTTACTCGGCTCCTTGATGGAATGCCAGTCCGAAGCGAGCAGTAATCCAAAGAGATGCGCCCATCCATTCCATCGGCGACACTACTCACTGGCAAGTTTCGTGGTTCACCCCCCGCCGTCTCGTTGGGGTTCCTAACCAGCCGGCCGACTGGTTGGGAATGCCGGCTGGTTAGCACGGAACATAGGGCATCCTTTAAGATCGAGCAGCATCGCATGCCTCTCCTTCGGCAGCAACGTACGTTTGGACACACTGCGAGTTTTGCGAGGCTGATTCCAAGGTTAGCAGAGACTCAAGTATACTGCAAGCGGATGTGGGCAGCTCGCTAAATGCTTCGCTCTTGAGCAACATGAAAAGCTTTCCGGTAGTTTGAGCGTCTATTTCTGAGCTTGAGGCACGTATTTGCGTTCTTCCTCCCATGTCCGTGCTGATCCATCTCGGAGAGTGGGCATTCACATCCGGCTGGTTTGTGCTGTCACTTCCACCTTGCTGTTTTTGTCGGTACATAGAAGCAGTTGAGTCGGTTGTGAGCGGGACCCCATGACTTACACTCACGAAAAGTAAGACGATTGCTGATGCGGAAGATGAGTCGACGATTGCGAGACCAGGGTTGAATCGCGGCTTTGCAAAATGTCGTGGTATTGAAGAAAGCCGCATTCTCCAGTTGAACCTGAATTAGAACGAAGATCTTGTGGTGTTTGGGTATGAGAAGGGTCTAGAAGCGACGAGGATTTGCTGGCCGGACTTGTAGGATATGTTCTGCAAATCAGCTAGCTGCTGGACTGCCGGTGCTGAAATACCATGTACTTGGTGAGAGATACCATCTTGAGGATGCACCCTTCTGGTGTTCTTTTGCCAGTTTATATCGGAGCAAGTTGGTGAGATGGGCTGCATGGAGCTGTCGGAGTTCAACTTCCATCTTGGTTTGGTTGATCTGGGAAAACGTCGGGAGTTGAAGAAGTTGAAAGGATGTTTGACTGGAAGGAGATCGAGAGGAGCAGCGGGGATCAATGAGCCAGCGGAAAGCGGCATCTCACCCGCCGAAGCTGTCAAAAAGTAAGCGGGGCGCTACTGCACAATGACGACATCTTAGGAACCTCATTCTCACCACATTCAGAGTCCCTCAGTACTTCGAGAATTGACTGCATCCACTCTCGAACCTCTACCAGTATCCTAGACACTTCACTCTGTGTCTCCTTCTTTCACAAAAGTAACAGATCTGATTGTGGTAATGCGGAATCAACTTACAAATGAAAGAAAGCTCTATAGTATCGTTTTGTCGTTTCTTCTTCAGAGATTTTCTCGATGCAAACGCGACGTGACGGTTACTTCGGATTGACATTTTCTACAGGTTGACAACCACAGCAGTTCGCCGCAAACTCCAGACCGACACAGAGACACTCACATGAGCGCGATGGAATCTATCAAAACAGAAATGCTCTTTATTCTACACAGGCCTAACAGCTACAACAAGCAGAATCCTAGACGGCACACAGTCTGTCCCGCAAAGAGATGATGATTTGCTATTTAATATGGACGCCGATGCTACAAGGTACGATCGATCCAGACCTCTCGAACCACTAAACCAGTTCCTGATCTTTCTCTAGAACAATGATCCGGGTCTAAAGGTTGAGTTTGTAGGGTTTGAGGGTCCAAACAACGGTGGAGCTGTGTACGAGTTGAACGTATACGGAAAGTTGGTTTGGTTTGACGTATTCTCAGGCCTCAGAAACCCATTTATCGGCTTGGGTTCTTCAGCCTCCTGCTCTTTTCTCTGAGCCAAGGGTCCCATCTTCGCAAACTCAACCATAATCGTCACTGGTTTCTCAGTCTCTTTGCTTGCCTCCCTCGCATCTCGACCGCCATTATTGACGGCTTTCTTGACCGGCATTTCCGAGATGACTTGCATCCAAGCAATCGCCATCTTATTTCCGGACTTTTTCTCTTGCATCTTCTTCAACTCATCGATTGCCTTGCGGCCTTCGACACCGGCTTTCCCAAACTCCCTCATGACCTCCCCAAACTCCATGGAAGCATAGTTGGGACTATATCCCTCGCAAGCCAGAAACTCGTGGGTGTTTTCATCGAGGTCCCATTTGCTGTTGAATGGATTGCAGGTGTAGTTCAGGACGTGGACAGCGCGTGTGAGGGCAGGTTGCGGCTTCTGCTCCTGCACTGGTGCAGGGCCAGCTTGCGGATTTGTCGGGGCTGAGATAGATGGTTCCATTGGGAACTTTACTGTTGTTGGGTTACTGGGGTGGTTGCTCTGGAAGAATATGCTCGGGGCTTCGTTCTTCTGAACTGGAGCGAACTGGAATGTTGGCTGTGAGATGCCATTTGAATTCGCAGCCGGCTTCGGTGCACTGGGGGGAATGGTAGCCTCTGAGGCAACGCTGGCACCGCGTGGGTTGAACATGGCGTCGATGTCGTTTCTGTCTTCTGGTCTCATCTAGTTGACAGAGTTAGTACGTCGGATTCGAGGAAACTTATGACGGTTTATGCACCTTTGTTGTTTCGTTTGGATAGCTCCTTTAGAGATTGGTTCGTATCGTTCCTGGATGAGTTGTATGATTAGAAGCGCTGATGTTTCCCTCTTGAAGCAGTGTAAGGAAGTAGTATACTCGGTAACCTTAAGAACAGCATACATAGTCTGGGCTTGGTGGCCTAAACATGAAGACACATTCACTCGGGCCACAGATACTCCTCGGTCGCCTACTTGTTCCCCGAACGAAACCATCTCTGGAATCTAGCATTAACATCCGTGGATAATAATATAACCGATGCCATTTGCATGGTTGGGCGGAATGGAAGTGGTTTATCGCTACCTCAGGCTGGAGGACCAAAGAGCTGTTGTCTCAGATGATTCCACACCTTTACAGCTTCGTATCACCACGCCACCCGACATTCAAGAGTGCTTACGTCCTTCTACCCGTTCACCAGCTAACCAAGGTTAAGCCATTCAAATCATAGGAACGCATCATCAAACAAGCCGCCAAAGCAACGCAACAAACGAGCTGTCAAACGAGCAGCCAATGGAGCCGACCATACAAGACAGCTTGCAAACGAGCCCACCAAACAACAAGCCCACCAGACATCAAGCCCAAGTTAACAGTGGTAGAACTCTGTGAAATCAACAGTACTAAGGTCTACCAACCACCAATCCCATCAAGCATGAAGTCGGGCAAAGGAGCTGACCGGAAGAGCCCAGAAAAAACCGAAATCATTAGCAGCAACCGTCAAGCCCACTGGCACGGACCGTCAAATGAGCCGTCGAAAGGCATCCATCAAACAAGCCCACCATACGAGTCCACTAAACAACACGGTTCCTGGCAACGAAGGTCGAGCGCAGAAAGCCTCAAGGTCACCACACCTTGAGACTGCCGAACAGCTCGAACGTTCCACCGATAAGCGCCTCAAATGAACGCACCATACGTGCCTACCGACTACGATTTCAACAAAACGTTTCAACATTTGTTCTTCTACCATGATCCTCGAGGCTATGTTCGAGGGAGGGCCCGGTGATGAATACTTATTAAGTAGTTACTGCAGTCGAAGTTGAGATTTGAGAATGGTACGTACTGAAGCAATCGCTGATTGAGCTGTAGCGATGACATGCGTTCACGAGCGTATCATCAGTGAGTGACGTCCCTTTCCATGCCAGTACATACCCAGCCAAACTGGCTTCTAATCATTATCTTGATTAGAAGATAAAATATCAGATCATAAGTATCATAAGTATCTCGCGATAATTCATTGGAAACTCGCCAGGTCCAACGTTTGGCATATTGTGGCTTAGAACCAGTACCTCGGGAGCCCAAACTGGCCGCCTACCATACATCGATGCATCTCGCGGATTCAAACAGGCAGTCTTCCATATACTTTGCAGGAATGAACTGGCAACTCGCCTTGTTAATTTATTTATCGCCAATTAATTTAAGGGCGTACCTCGCCAAACTCCCTCACGAAAGATCTCGCAAAACTAATTGGTTTGTTGCATTAAGTACGTAGGTATGCACTTGCAGTTACGACGACTCTGAGATCTTCTACAATCACGTTCAAGTGTCAAAACCTCCACACTATATGAAAGCTAGCCGCCCTGTAGCTAGCACTCCAACCTAATCTATAAATCTGATGCAAATCCTCCCACTACATCTTTAACACCACCAGACTCTACCCACACAACTCATTCTTTTGCTACTAGATCCACAACCATCGCCTTCGGATACACCACTCCCTTCCCATTCGTCTCCATACTAACCGCCAGCCTCGAAAGCAACAATTCCTTCCTCGCCCGCCTACCCTCATGCGTGATAAACAGTGTCAAAGCCAGCACACCTTCATTCCCCAACTTGACCAGCTCCCGGGCTAACACTTGGAACGCATTCGACTTGTGCTGTGCAGCGTGATCAACAAACTGAATCCGATAATGATTATAGCTCGCAGGATTCAACCAGAAACAGTTGTTAGAAACATTACTAGGCTTCAGATAGAGGATATGCATCTGCCTGACGGTCATATCCTTTGCCTGAGATCCAGGAGCCGTCATTTCCGGAATCAGCTCAGCAACTATGGACTTGACGTATTCCATACCCGTTACAGTGCAGCGATGCTTCTCGACAACAAGTCCAGCAATGGCCATCTTTTCCTTTGACGACGCATTCTCCTTCCTCACCAACTCTTTTAGGGCGGTTCGTCCGAAGCTTTCGGCCTTGATGAAGTGGTGTGCCATTGTCTCGAAGGTCTCATTCTCGGGGAGAATGGAGGGCGTCGTGTCGGTGAGAAATCGGTCGGAGAACGGGGTGCTCCATATCCAGTAGCCATCGCGGGTGGACCACCAGGAGGGATTGTCGTGGCGGAGCTCGAGGATGTGGAGGGTGTGGAGGGGCTGGGGCTTGGGTGGGTTGGTGGTTGAGGTGGGATGCAAGGTGGGGCTTGGTAGTGGTGAGGGATGGTCGGATTCGGACTCGTTTAAGTTGATGAGGGTTTCGGTGTCGTCGTAGGTGGAAGATGTTTGTGGACTTTTTGTGAATGGAGGGGTTGCCGAATTAGGAGATTGAATTGCGAACGGGGTAGCAGCTGAGGAGTTGTTGAGAGTACTGATATCAAGGACATCATGAGATGGGTTGAATTGTGTTTGAGTCGTTGAAGCGCTTTCGATGGTAACGTCACCAGCTGATTCGGGCGTGTGTTTGTGTGGGGTTGTGGTCGTATCATCCTTCATTGCAATCTGCAATCCGTTTCCTTCATCCTGAAGAAGGAATTTGAACTGCGGCGAGAAGGTGAGGTGTACTGTCGTTGCGAGCTCATTCTTTCTAGAGGTTAGTAGGAGGTTGACAAAGAGGAGAACTCAGAACAGAGATGCAGAGATTGCCTGGTATGGGGATCGGTACCTTGCTTTTTCGGCTCTCAAAGACTTGAATGGGAGGTCCGTAGCCGAAGCCAAGTAGGCGGAAGAGAGAATCAAGCATCCCGTCAGTTGAAAGAAAGAGAGATGTAAGCGGAACAGGTTGGTTTCCAATAGAGTGGAGGCTGCATGCGCAAATGATGCTGGAACTCTGAAAGCCATTGTGCAAATTGAATGCGCCGTTTTTGGCAGGCCACCATGGGCGAGCTCGACCTATTGAGAGTCGGCCAAAATTAGGAAAGAGACGACCCCCCAACACCACTTCAATCTCTAGCTCTCCTTCCTGTATCCTTGGGCCACCGTTCTGGTAATATATGCTGGCGTCTCTTGTGTTGTAAGTGCTTCCCCCCCCCCCCTCTCCTTCTCCACCCTAGCAAATGTTGGCACTAATCTCCCGTTTGTTTGGTGTCGGTCAAACCTGTGAGCCTCCGGAACAGATCACCACAACCCAAGACCGAGAAAGTGTAAGAGCCTCATCTCTTCCTTCCGGAACCAATTGCTTTCGTCAATTGTCAACTGCATGCAATTATGCTATTCTTTCCTTGGAGGAGCCGCTACATGCTGAAAACCTCACCTTCTCGCCGCATCTCCTCTATGACAAAGATGACAAGATGCATACAATGGGTATCCAGGACGGCAAACGATCTCAATACACCCTCTGCGTCGATCCCATCCCAGAACTCGACTATGAACGACATCCAATCCCCGAAATCCCTGACTTTTGGGACGAAGCCGAGATAAACCAACTCGAGGAAGACGAGCTGGAATATTTCAGCATGGCAAGCAAAGAGTCGAGCCTCAACCCCTCCGCCAAAGAGTTCCATCAGACTGGCTCTTATCCATTCGACTTTGAATGCGAGACCAGAAAACAGCTATACACTGACGACACTGAAACGCTCATCGACTTTGACGACTCCCCATCTTCCGTATCCACCAAACCGTCAACCTATGGCTCCTACTCCCCGCTCATCAACCTCGACACCACCACCTCCTCCTCTCAACCACTCTTCTCCCACCCCAACAATCCCAAACCCATCCGCATTCTCCACATCCTCGACCTCCGTACCAACGACCCAAGTACCTGGCCCCAACCACGAAGCTACTGGTATTGCAGCATCCCATTCTCGGCCGACTACATCCCAGCCTTTACCCCACCTCCCTCTACCGACCAGGCATCAATGGCATCCCTTCTCCTCGAGATTGGCAGTTTTGGGAGGATGGCCTTGGGTCGATTGATCCAACAAGAGACGGAAGCATCCGGGCAACCCATGGTTATCGCAAACTTGCGTATCGGTCACGAGATAGCCCCCACCGGCGCCCGGTTCACCAGGACAATCGTCATCGAGCTCGTCCCAGGCACTCCCGGTTCGGTAGGAAGGGGTAATGATTGGAAGATGTACGTCCTTCAACTCATGCCGCCTTGCACGGCAGATACATGGTGGAATGCACCAAAGGGGTACAGTTTGGGTACGGTCGAGTTTTCAGATACTTCGGAGGATTCGGCTGCTGATCATGCGAGGCGCTTTTGGGGGTTGGCGGGGGAAATGATTAAGGCGGGATGGTATGGGCGGGTAGCTTTGAATCAGTTTGTGGAGAGTGAGGGGTTGAGGATGGGGAGGAGGATGGGATTGACGGGGGTGTCTGTTGAAATGGAGGGGAGGTGGGCAAAGAGGATGGTGGTGGAGTTGGTTGACAAGGGAGGTTACGATGTAGATTTGTTTGACGGGTTGGACGGTTGTGAAGGTCGCTCCAGTCTTTGGGATAGTCAGTGATGGCATTTATTCATTAAATACTACAGATCTTCCGCCAGCTGAACTGCAATTGCCCTGGGTTCAACAACCGTGCTGGTCTCACAAGCAAGGCCCATTTGCACCTTGAGTCGTGCAATCTTCAGTTTCTTTGCGGTTTTCGTTTCCTGCGATTTGATGTACGCTTCGAGGGTAAGATAGGCATGGCTCGCGCTCCGGCCGCACATAAGCTTTGCCATCTCTGTCATCAAATCCGTAGTCGTTTGCTTGTCTTCCTCACAGTTGCCGGTACTGTAACGCAGCCTGGTTATACGCAGGTCGATAGCAGAGTCGGCCTTGTCATAGTTGGCAAATGCATAATACCAATCGCTGGTACAACTCAAGACTGTTATAGTTCCTTTGTCGATCGTTTCTGGCAATGGTTCGACCGTCTGTGATTTCCTTGATGGGACAGGCTGATGAATTAGTATAACCCTCAAAAAGCTGGGTAAGAAATTTCTTTACCTCTTGATAAGCGTCCATGATATATCTAACACTCGATGGCTGGAAAGTATCCTTTGAGCTTTGCTGGTGTGAAGTCGTGAGATCGGAACGATGAGATCGATGAGTAGAGTCAAGAGGTAGTGGCGATACTACGTACCTGTTAATATAAATACTTTCCATCAAAGATCATCTCCGGGAGGCCTTGTTAAACTTGAGTTGGTCCCGCAACATTTAACGAAGTCGTCAAGAAAGCATTCCCGAAGTACGATCTGGCCGCATTTACAAAGTCGCAAATTGATCGCAATCGCCGCCCACTGGCAGGCAAAAGACACACCTCCTTCGTCCTACTCTAGTCATATTGCCTCCGTAACAACGACGAATGGATCTACCAGAGCTACACATTCTTCAGTAACCACATATGTACATTTCATCCCGCTTCTACTCGCAATCCTCCGCAAACTGCACCGCAATCGACTTGGGCTCAACATTACTATCCGTGCTCAGCCGGACCTTCAACCTCGCAATCACTAGCTTCTTCCCAGTCCGTTCCTCCTCCGCTTTCACGAACTTCAAAAAGGCAAAATACGCCCAATCCCGGAGCCTAAGCTTCCCCATTTCCTCCATCAGATCGGTAACCGTTTGTTGGTCTTCTTCACAACAACTGGAACTGTACTTGACCTTGCTGATGGAAAGGCCCTTGGGGTACTCGCTGTATACTGTGAACCAGTCGCCGGAATATAGGATTGTAACGGTCCCTTTGTCGATTATGGGCAGCGCTTCATTCTGCTTCTTGGAGTGTATGCAGGGCTGTGGAGATCGATCGTCAGTGGGAGTGTCTGACAGGAATCGTGGGTACCAAACCACTTGACAGTTTTCCATTGTTTCTGCGGTTTTTCGGAAGGAAGGAGACAAGATTTTTCCAACGCGGTGCAATGCAGGTGAACCCCGCTTTTCTGTGAGCTAGTTCGCTGTGAGTTGTCAAGCAAAAGTCTCCGGGGCGCTCGGAGACTCTACTTAGGGCAGAAGGATAAAACCATCATGAACGAATCAAAAGTTTTACTTCTTGAAAAGTGTTACAATCGATATCGAGAGCGAAAGGGAGAGATGGATATGTCGACAGATAGTAAGAGACAAAACAGTAAGGCGCTGGCCTTCTCACGCAAATTAAGTATCTATTGCCATATGCCATCTGCAACGTCGTTGGTGCCAACCTCCGTTGACGGGTACGAGAGGGGCTCGGAGAGGAGTCTTGGCAAACGCACAGACTGTCCTTTTGTTTCTACTCCATTTGCCGTGCATTCTCCAAACGTCACCGCTTACAACACTCGACGCTGTCAATTTCTTGCTCGGTTTCGACACCGAAAAAACTGAACTGCAACATGCAAGCGGGGAGAATCAGGAGGCACGATACACCCAACCCTTCTCATCTCATAGGGAGGAATCTGTTAACTAATAGTCTAATACTGTAATATTCCGATCGATCGATGCTATCACTAAGTACTCACTACTGCGGAGCAACGTCCCCTGTCGTTGTGCTACAATTGCGCAACCTACTTCGTTTCGCTCTTTCGTTTGGGCGGTGACAGAGGTCGAATAATGTCGGCGTCTTTGAGTTCGAACGTTCGATGGGCAGGAGGATCGATTGACCAGCTCCACGGCCAACCCGAAACGCAGCAGTATGTACATGGACAATTGCCAAGTGAATCACGTCGAATGCTAGGACAAACGTCGCCATGTTTGGCCATCTTGAACCGCAGGGTGGACAAGATGGTCGCGATTCTCAAAGCTCAAAGCAATCTTGGAAGGTTACCTATAAAGTGCCACCACGACTGTTTTCCTCCAACCATACGCATCATTCCTTCCAGAATACCACTGTCTCGTCTCTCGACAGTATCCGCGCTTTTGTAAAGGTCGCTGCGACTCTCAAAGGTCGGTAGTTCCTGATGCTCTTGCACGTCATTTACAGTGCACTGTCTGAAATGGGGCGAGCCCTCTCTAGGACCTTTACTGACTGTTTTTAATTACGGAACCAGCTCTGTTTACCACCGAATCGACCTGACGCCCTTTCAACATGCCAACGGGCTATCGAGAGATCATTCACCTCACGCTAACAAACCCAAGCGAGAATCTCTGGACTACATGGGCGCGAGGTTGCTCTGACGTTTGTCCGGCAAATGGCGTCACTGTTACAAAATTCAAATTCCCTAGCGATTCGAAGAAGCAGAAGATTAACGATATCATTTGCGAGCTGGGGAAGTTGGAAGCTACTGCGGCAACGGCGTTGTACAAGTTCATTGAGGATAAAAGCCGAGGAGACCGGAAGAAAGATGCTCCCGGGTCGTTTGCCTTATATATGATTGACGGACTGTACGTTTACTATGGGAGTGATTTAAAGGGGAATACGCTTTTATATCCTACAACTATTACCGTTGAGCTGAGCAAAGAGAAGGCGTAATGGTGGCGCGTGTTGAGTGATAGTACCGAGTATTAGTTTCTGGGTGGATAGATGACGTAGAGTAATAATTGGAGCAGATACATCGCCGTTCTTAACCAGTAGTTTAGAACTTGATACGAGTTATTTCTCGCCTTTTGCGAGCGCTAGAAGTTATCTGAGAGGATATAACAGTACGAAAGCCAGCCAAAACGCCTGATATAACCAAACCTTAATACCTATAACCGAACGAAAATCCTTCACACCTGCCATTACATTTCTCTTCTCTGCTATTAGATCCGCTGTTCCTACCCCCAAGTCGGCCAGCTATCTTCTCCTCCTCAACCCCACTTCACCACCCCCAACCCGAACCGGCAACCACCTTTCCTTCCACTTCCACTCCCCCTCTCCCCTCACCTCAAACCCCAACACAACCGCCCCAACGACGGTATAAATCTCAAGCAGCGCCAGCTCCTTCCCAAGACACATTCTCCTCCCCGTCCCAAAGGCCACCATATTCCTCTCATTATTCTCTCCCTCTTTAGCAGCCGGTGTCGGCAACCATCGCTCAGGGTTGAAGATATCCGGGTTGGGAAAGAACTCGGCGGTATGGTGGAGCGTGTAAATACTACTCACGACCTCCGTCCCCGGGGGTATAGCGAGGCCAGCTAGTTTCGTTTCTCTCTTAGGGCTGAGGCGTCGGAGGCCGCCGGCGATGCCGTAGCTGAGGCGGAGGGATTCTTTGATGAAGGCGGTGAGGTAGGGCATTTTCTCGAGCACCTCGAGCTGCACATTTAGGAGAAAGTCGGATAAGCCGCCTGGGTAGGCGCTGAGAAGTTCGGAGAGGACGCGGGTTTGGGCGGAGGAGGATTCTTGGAGAAGCGCTAGGTGGTGGGTGAGGTGAGTCAGGGTGTAGGAAGTGCTGAGGAGGGAGGCGGTGAGGATGGTGGATGCGTCGGTGGCGAGGATGTGGGCGGAAGGATAGACTGGCGCTAGTTCGGTGATTAGGTTTGTTGGGAGGGCGGGTTGGGCGGGAAAGGGTGATGGTGATGAGGCTTTGTCGAGCAGGATGGAGGCTGTGGGTGTTGTTGGAACGGATGATGCTTGAAGGGCGTTGATTCGGGCTTCGGCTTCGACTTGAGTGTGTTTAAGGGCGAGGGTTCCGGGGTTGAGGGTCCCGATGATGCGTTCGGGCAGGCGTTCGATGAGAGGGGAGATCCAGGGGGCGAGTTTCCCGATGTAGAGGAAGGAGGGGAAGGCAGCGACCGTGTCAAGAAGAGGGTGGGATAGGTCTGCGGAATTAAGAATGCTGTACTTTGTTAGCTCTGTCATGAGAGGAGAAATGGATGGCTTGCTTGTAGCTCTCGCCGTAAATATATTCTCCTACCAAGTCCGCCGTCAAGGCCATGAATCCTTTTCCGACGTCGACGGTGGTGAATCCATCATCGCTCGTCTCGGCCTCACAGAGCTCGCCCCATTTCTCTACCAGCAACCGTGCTTTCTGTCGAACCAGCGGTGTGAGCTGAAGGATTGACTTGCGTGTGAATAAAGGCATCAACAGCTTTCTCCGTTCCTTGTGCTCTTGGTTATCTATCAAGGAAAACAATGAGGTGGACCGGTTAAACGCCCGATAGAAGCTCGGGTCCTTCGTAAATGGTGTTGTTACCGCATGAATCTACGAGGTCCAATTCGTCAGTATCCATCCCAGTCTACCTCACCTCATCCCGCTACCGGAGCAAGCAAGCATACCTCAAACCAACTCTCCCCATCCGCAACCCTCAAACGATTCGGCCCGACCCTCACCACCTTCCCATACTTTGGATGCAACACCTTCTCCGCATGGAATACAAAGCCTGGTGAGAAGATGTCAAAGTAAACTTCGTACAGCCGACTCAGTTTCGCCAGTGTCGGCCCGGGAAAGTGTCGTAGTGGGTGAAACAGCAGGCGGTAGATCGAGAGGGTGGTGAGGTAGAGGACAAACGCTGTCGTGAGGGTGCCGAGAGGGTAGAGGTAAAGCAACAGGGCTGTGGTTCGGAGGTAGGAGTATGTTGTTGTGAGGAGGACCGTATGCGGGAGAGGTTGAGCAGTGGTTGAGTTCATGACAGGCGAGTTTCGCCAACGGCTGGAATGTCTCTGGAATGTTTGTCGCGATGAGACGAGATGAAGTCCAATCCGTTTGTTGCAGGGCATCCCATCGCTTTTGTCACATTGTCTCAGCCCATCCCACCCTTCTTTGCTTTCCGTCGTGTTACCCCTCCATCACTGGCCGGTGCGCCCAACAGCAAGGAACACTGCAGGACACCCGCAGGAGACGAATGATCAGCCTTATCGCACTACATCGACCTCGTGAGGGTGACACTTGACGTCGCTTTGGGGATGCACGTAATCAAGGTCATGCGCCCTCGGGTATCCGACACCCAGGTCTCTGACTGACACCGGGGCCAAGGTGGGTGGTGGGACTAATGGGGTGCTAGAGGTCAGCCTAAACTTAGAAGGTTGGTCGCGTTACCATGGAAATGTTGAGGATTTGGTGGTTATCTTTGGAGCCGAAAAGTGGTGATGGTGGTTAATGGTGAACTCGGATAGTGTTTCGGTCGGAGCCGGGGGTTGGAGAGAGCGTTGGATGCTCAGTTGGGTTCTGATGGGATATTCCAACAACCATCCTGTGAGTATCTGAGTATTAACCAGAAGGAGAAGAGTGAAGTAGCTGCGGTCGAGCCCATATTAATGAACGATATAATGGACGATGCGGCCAGGTTGATCATTGGTGTTTTCTGTTCTGATCAAGGTAGATGTTGGAGATTTAGTGAGGGGCGGTGAGAACTGTCGCTAAAGCATTGTTGATTTAGCGTGCCCTCCCCTGGGACCTCACTAAACTCCTCACTAAACGAGCAAAAAGAATCGCTCGCGGCTCGAACATTAGCAACACCCCGTTTCGATCGGGGGACCTCCGGGTTATGAGCCCGGCGCACTTCCCCTGTGCTATGTTGCTCGATGTTGGAAGTCGAGCTCAAGGTGTGTCATGTGTCTTTTTTTAAACTCGAACTTCGGGCCGGTTCTCGCGCTTTACTCCTCTTGCACATGCCTTCAAGCACTCTCGAAGCATATTTCCACGAGCGACTTCTTGATTTACATTCCGAACAGTCCCCAGATTAAAAAAGACACCACTCCGTAGCTTCTCAGTGCAATAAAATCTTTGCCCGTCTAAGGCGCAAAAGAATGGTGATCAGAGTGGGATTTGAACCCACGCCTAGTTTCCCAGACCAGGATATTGTGCTAAGGTAGACCTTAACCTGGCGCCTTAGACCGCTCGGCCATCTGACCCGAATATATGTATCTGCTCGGCAATTACAACACCTCAGTCTAAACAAACATGTGCCAAGCCTTTACCGAACTCCCTTCCCAACATTCGCAGCCTGGCTTCCTTCCTCAACATCTACACTCTCTTTCCTCTGCGGTCACCCCATACTTCTCCAATGCCCACTCCGGGAGACCTTCCCTATCCACCAAGCCCTGAACCCTAACCAAGTCTAAAAGCCAGCTCTCGCAATACTTAAACCCTCTCTCCCTCCCCTCCTCGATTCTTTATCTCTTCTGGGATCAGGCGCTCAGGCCCCTACCTGACTGTCACTGCTCTGCAGTCTTTTGCACTTTTGGGCCCCACCCGATTTTCACTGCTCGTCAGTCTTCTGGGCAGTTGGCTCCCACCCAACTGTCGCCGCTCTGCGGTTTCTTGCACGATTGGACCCCACCCAATTGTCACTGCTCTGCAGCTCCTTCGAGAATTGGGTTCTACTTAGTCTCACTGCTCTGCAGTTTCTCGGATAGTTGGGCCCTACCCAATTATCACTGCTCTGCAGTTTTACGGGCAGCTGGGACCTATCCAGTTGTCACTGCTTTGCAGCTTTCCAGACAATTGGGCCCCACCAACTTGTCACTGCTCGTGAGCTCCCCGTACAGCGCACTCACTACGAGGCCAAAGTCATGTGAAGGAATGTGTGAAAAACTCATTCTTAATGTCTAACACTACATGGAAAATGTTTATGGGTAACTACCGGTATTTTATAGACATTTCTCTGATAAGAAACATTTATCTGCTCATTTATGTTATATGTAATAGGTGTGAAAACAGTAAACTTACCTTTTCTTCCAATATTACGCATTATGGAAATGAGTAGATTTCCATTTGATACTCGGAAATGAATAGATACAATCTGGACAGCGTACGTGCACGTCTTTGATATAGGAGGTTGGGAGCACAGATGCTACTGGCAGACTTAATCTTGGACTTGAAGTTGTTATTCCGGGTCAGTTGGTAGAACGGGCAAGATAGAAGACATATAGCCCAGCGAGAAGATGACTCCTGGCTCTCGAAGTGACTGGTCCCCACAAACTCTGCGAGTTTGCTAGTTTAATGTACGACGATGCATACAGAATATGTATTGAGGAAGTAGCAGGGAAGCTCGCGCTTGAATATCATTAAAGTTGAAGTCCCGCCACTCATTTCAATATGTGCTTCATATATGTCCAACCAGCTTCAGTTATAATAGAGCGTCACCCAGGCATTGCAAACTCGCATCCGGCTCAGAGTTGTTGACGCCATAGGCTCCACGGTGATCTTGTCGAAATCTTCGGTAGTCTCAGTTTCACATTGTGTCATAGTATGACAAGTGCACGGTCCATAGATCATCTAGATTAGATAGAGCTGCTCTTAAGGTTGTTCTCTGCATGAATCAACGAAGACCGCTTCACCCCCCATGATAGACGCCTTCCATGCCTCAGTCATTTCTTTACGGTTTTGTTTGCTTATTCTCGCCCTTAGGGCTCATCGTCACAAACATTATCAACATAATCACTATCATCAACACAGAAAGGACGAGAAGCAAGCCTGTGCCGGTAACAACGAGGCAATACCTGTGGCCACAACAAGGTTACTCATCTCTTTACCTCGCTCGACCGAGCTCTCTTCACCTCAGTTTCTGTCATCCTACCTGTTCCTTGTCCCTAGATTACGGCCATCAAACCACTCGCAAACGGCGTCATCATATCTTCATCTTTTTTTCTAGACAAACGACGCCATCTTTCTCCATCCATTACCATCGCCAAACCCAAACTCCTACAAGACGGCTTCAAGGACTGCTTCAACTCATCGCTTTCCACTTCCAAAGCACAGCTCAACACTCTCCATTTCTAACCGAAAGGACAGCTTCAAAAATCGCTACAACGACGGCTATAGAGCTTCAGTTTCCACCGCCATTCCTGCCCGAAAGGACAGCTTCATGGCCGGCTTCAAAGATGGCTTCAAAGCCTCGATTTCTGTCGTCAAACCAGCACCAAACACCAAAGATTTCCGTCGCCAAATCATCACCAAGCTCAGGATTTCTGCCGGTATTGGATTCTGAGACAACACCCATTGGTCCTCGATTACTGTCACCAATTCAGCTCCTTGCCGGCCGCCGAATCTGACTCATTCAGCCTCAAAACACCGCCGAATGCAGGAGCTACAGGAGCTGCAAATGACACTCAATGTTTAGCCAAAACGCCAGCTTTTTTCTCTCGACTTCCGACGTCATTTCAGTACCAGAAGCGGCGCATGGGCCTCGATTGCCGTCGTCATTTCAGCAGCAGAAGGTCCTAGATTTCCGCCAGCAATTGAGCTCGATTTAGCAGAGATTTGGCCTCGATTCCGCCCAAAACGGTGGTCAGAACAGCAGAGACTGGGCCTCGATTTCCACTGTCATTCTCCTACCAAAGCAGGTGAATTTCCGCCGCCAAATCAGCAACAAACACAGAGGGTTTCCACCGCCATTCAAGCCCCGAAGTAAAGTTTCAAGGACAGCTTCAAAGCCTTTGATTTGCGTCGCCATTCCTGCAGCCAAACACGCAGATTTTGGCCGTCAAGCACTGCAACGCTTGAGGATTTCTGCCGTCAGACACTGCAGAAAGCTTGAGGTTTCAGGCTTCTACACCATAGCTCAATCAAGGACAGTCCAAGGCTTCGATTTACGTCGCCGGTAGACACCGAGACAAGACCTTCAAGAGCCACTCTTCTCCCTCAATTTCCGCCAGCAAAGAAGCTCAATACAGCAGAGAAGGCATCTCGAAATCTGGCGCCATTTCAGCCCTTTGTAAATGCATAAGCCAGTTCGCTGCCAGTTCCCTCAATTGCAGCGTCAGTTCAGCACCAGAAGGCCTCCGTCCGTTCAGATCTCGCTCTTTAAACCTGAGTCAGCACGAGAATTTTCGCCGCTGGTCACTGCAGGAAGTTCAGGGTTTAAGGTTTTCACTCTTGAGCAATGAGCATAAGGACGAAAGAAGCCCAGGTTCAAAGGCATCACAGCGATGTCTTGAGGGTCTAGGTTAGAAGGAACCAGTTCAGAAGGCACTAGCTCGGAAGGCATCAGCTCAAAAGCACCATTATGCGTCAGTAGTATCAGAGTCAAGGATCATATCAAAGTTGCCGTCATTATACTGATGTATCCGGAAGCGCAAGCAAGGCAACATGTGAGTCAAAGGTATCGGCAAGAACCCTCGCATTTTAGAAGAATCGGGGTTTTCTGCCATCAATATGAGCAGGTTGAAAGGAGCTGGCATATGCGAGGCTGAGAATTGGAAAATGCTAGAGTTGGAAATGCAACTGTTAGAAAGACAAAGTCAAATCGTGTCGAAGCATTGGAGTTGCATATACTCGACTTGTGATGAGGGAATGTCAATAAAGGATCTTTTACTTTTCTTACTCATTTTCTTACTCATTTTTTCACTCATCTTACTCATTTTCCAAACGTTTTTACTCATTTGCAAAATGAGCGCCCTTACTCTTTTCTGAAAAGAGTAATACTACTGTTTGTACTGATTAAGAATGAGTTACCGGTAAACATTCATAACTGCTTCTTAGTGACTGGGTCTCACCCAATTGCCTCTGCTTTGCAGCTTTGCAGACAGTTGGACCCTAAGCAATTGTCACTACTCGTCAGTTTCCGGCCCAATCGTTGCGCTTCAATTGACAATGGCCTCAATAGTTCCCTTTGACATGCATGAGGTATGGATTACCGTATCTTTTACAACCATACTTATGCCGCCGTCTTGAGACAACTGAGAGATGCTGGCAGGAGATGGATTGCTTTGGCACTCGGGTACTCGTTGAGGCGGTAAGCCTCATCTTCTGTGGACATCACATGCGAGATGAATGTGTCAGGCTTTGAAGCAGTCATACCGATCAAAGGACAGTAGTCCCTCGGTATAATCGTCTGTGTCTAGGTTTCCACCTTTCTACCTGCTTCGAATCTTCGCAAGTCACTACACCGAAAAACAACAAACAGCGCCGGCGGCACAGACACTTTGGATCTGTTGAGTACGACCTTCTACTTGCCCAAACATCACGCAAACCAGCTGGCATTCTGCATCATCTCATGAGCTCAACGAACTGTCACAGAGCCTCGCACCTGGCAGGCCAGATCGCAACAAGGCACCACGATCTCCCGGTCGGGACCCTCCGACGGAGGTTGAATCTTACGCGAAAGGCATTTTCCCGTTGGACCCATCGTCGATTCGGGTACATTCTTCAGAAAAGAGCATTCCTACAACCTGCCTCTCGCAATATACCGTTTCATCGATGGAGGCTTCCCAGAGTGGCACGAAACGTGCTTCTTAAAGGATGGGATATTTCGATGCTTGTGGAGGAAGGGCTATACAATCGTTGTGACGAGTGGCCTCTCGCGAAAGAGCGGCTCATGCAGTGGGAATTGGACCTACGTACGGGAATGACGGCCCAGATGGCTGACCATTCGCCAAAGGTACTCTATATTCTCATGACCTATCCTAAAGCTGACCCAAATAAATACAGAATATCGCAAACACGGTTACAACAACTCACACCAACGGTAGCTCATTCCCCAAATCTCACCATCGTCTCGACTGACTCCTACTTGTCTCAAATCCTTCGATGCTTTATTCACAACTCTTCCCTCAAATTCTCAGCACGACTCATCTCATGATCACTCTTCGCACTCCTCATCACTGGTTCACGTCAGCGGTACGTCAACAAACGAAAGCGACCTTACCTACTCGTCCTCTAGCTCATCCGACCCAGCAACTGTGACATCGCTATGTTCGGGCTTTGGTGGTTCCGGTAGCTTTGGCATGCCTGACTCAGGATCATCCTGCTTTTGCTCTTCCGGCTTTGGATCTTCAGCTGGCTTTTGGTCGTCCGACTTTGCCTCCTCTGGCTTTGGTGGCTCAGGCCCCGAGCCCTCCTCACCAGCTCCAGTAGATTGCCCAGCTTCCTTCGCCACCACATCGGGACTTGGTGGTGCTTCCTTCTCTCCGTCCTCCTTTGGCGGCTCTTCAGTCGTTCCGCCTTCTTTTGGAGGCTCCTGCGGCTTGTCACCTTCCTTGGGAGGCTCTTCTTTCTTATCACCCTCTTTTGGTGGTTCCACCTTGTTCTCACCTTCCGGCTTGGGTGGTTCCTCCTTCTTCTCACCTTCCTTTGGGGGTTCTTCCTTCTTCTCTTCCTTGGGTGGATCATCAGGTGCATTTGGTCTAGCGGTATCGTCCATCTTCTCCACCTCCTCCTTCTCTGCCAACTCAAAGTCCCAATCTCCCGCCATCTTCAGAGTCTTATCCGCATCGCCAACAAATCGCAAAACACCCCTCGAGCATACGGTGTCCCCCTGCTGCAAGCTTTTGCAGTTTTTAGTAAACTTGCTTGCCTCCTTCACCCAGTCCTTTTGCAAAGGGTCGACCGTTGTGCCGTTTTTGGACCAGTAGAGGAAGTACTGCCAGCAGGATTGGCCGATATTTTCGGGCAGGACAGCATGCTGTGTGAGGCAGACGTAGGCGCGGCGTGGTGGCTTTGAGAGGCTCAGGATGTTGCCCCGTGCTAGAAAGGTTAGTCGGAGAGATCGTGCATCGAGCTGGGACTTACGTTGGAGGGCTCTGGCTAAGACGACAGTCAGGAGGAAGAAGCTAATGATTAGGTTTGGGAGATGCATTATCGGATAAAGTAAGTTGATGGAATGATCTGAGGAAGTCTAGACTGCAGCCGATGGTGATGGAAAGATAGTTCGGTGAATGAAGTTCTAGGGAGGTGAAGACCCATAGAGGGACTGGATTAAGACCATAGTGGTGGGACTCGAGATGGTGGAGACATTGTTGCTCGAGTTTGTTGTAATTATGCTGGAAGTAGGCTTCGGACTGTCTTGCGCGCATGCGCTTATTATACTGGGTTGTCCCGTTGGACGGTGCGGTTGATTCATGATGGGTCGAGAGCTTCTGCTGTCCTAGATCAGTCACGGTTCTTGCTTGCATTGGATTGTGCAGAATGTAGGTCTGATGTTCTTATCGGTGGCATTGGTTACATATTGCAAGATGGACAGGTTCAGATTGCCAGCAAGCAGACTTACATCCAGCAAGATGTACTACTTTCGCCTTCAACGATTATGTCTTTGCACTTCCGGCGATGGCTCCTACCAGTTATCATCATCGTTGATATACGTCCCATCTACAATAAGCAGGAACGCCCAACATGCTATTTTCCCGTACCGCAAAGGCTATGTTTGACTTGTTATTCACCAACATTCCTTTTTGACACGGCTTCCGCACTGAACAACTGTACAAATGGCGAAAAGACTGTCTGCAAAGCCTGCTATGTACAGATTCCGGTATCCAGATTCCCTGAATTCATTGGCAAAACATGCAAAAAACTGGCGGAATGGATTGCAGGTACACCCATGGGGAAGCGTTACGAAAAGAATCATGAGTTTGATTTAAAGGAATACAAGGAAATTGAGTATAGAACGACCAACTGTACGAGCTTAAGGTCTGCGGATATCGTTTGTTTGAAAGGGGTGTGTGAGAAAGAGTGCTGTCACCCGGAGTTGGGTTGTGAGCATAGGGAGGTGGAAATGTTATGCGTACCCAAATATCTTTGACATGAAGAAGTTCAGTGACAGTACCAGTATGCAGTTGAGGAATAGAGATCATTATACAATTATAATTGATGCGAAAATTCGTAGGTTTCCCTCAAAGGCAAGTCTTGACCAGCAAAGTCCGGCGTACGGGCACAGCAAGCCAGGGCCAGGTCAAGATGTATGAATATGGTGAAGAAGAGAGCCCGTTGACGCATAACATCCGAGCTGGTCAAGACGGCTGATGTTAAATCTCATTTCAACAGCTCCCAGGGCAAGTTGTCAAATAATTACTCGAATGATAAGCAGAGAAACCTCACAGTTCGATTTTGTTCTCCCAAACATCAAAGTCCCGTAGCATTCTCAACTGCGACAACGATGAAGCTTCCTGCACCCATAGTCACCGCATTCGTCTTCGCTCTTCCCGCAATATTGCTTCCAGCTCCGAGGTACAGCATTAACATCGGTCCTCCTGGGATGGCGATAGGTGAATGCAGAGCCGAAAACCTCTACACTGTGCCCGATTACAATGCAGGCTTATCATGTAGCGACCTTCTTCGAGAGCTCAACAAGGCCAGCATTATACATCAAGGGAGGTGGCCAAATAGCGGACCAGACTATGATTGTCGGAGATTGAAAGCTGGAGATCAAGTCTGTCTGGAACCACCGTTATGAGGAGATGTGCTGCAGTGGAGATGGCGTGGATAGCAAAAGTTGGTGTGCTTAACGGAAGAGCAAGAGGACAGCTTTAGAGGCCTTTAAGAGGTGCCGCCTTTAATGATGATCTCAAGGCAATGGGCTAGTAAGATGGCCAGGATGTACGGCAATTATGGTTGATTTAGGAGGTCTGTATGTCTTTTTGAGTGGCGCAAGATGGGCCTTCCTGAAAGCCAACGGGACCTTGAAGCGTAAGGAACTTTACTATCAACATGGTCCGAAGTATTCAACGAACACATAAAAGAACTGGTAGCCAGATCATACCTGCCCTACATTGCATCCGACGCATCCTCACCGTACTCACGAAGTTCTTCGAAACCACTGGCATTAGCCCCCTCATCATCGAAGAAAACCCGCTATTATGCATCGACTTACGCATGTCGCATTTGTTCTCCTTCTAAGCACGATGCCGCTCAATCTCTTTACCGCTGCACTGCCCAGTCATGCGGACTATGATTGCATGCACGAGTCGAAGAAAGAATGCAGCCGAGACTGTCCCAAACGTTTACCGTTAACGGCAATCATCTCACTGATTGGAAAATCCTGCGATGCGTTCCTCGAAACATTCGATGTTCATTCTGAGGAACAGAAGGCGGTGTTTGAAGCTGATTTTAACGAAGTAGAGGACTGCAAAGCATTGAAGGCGACGGATTCAGTTTGTTTCGGTCGCAAGTGCAAATCGGTGGAGTTACCCGCGTGCAAGCCTCCCCGCTGATGCTAGTGATGTGTGCGCTTCAAGGTTACTATTCCATTTGTTTCGGAACGAGCTGTGAGGGGTATGCGTTTGTTTGGGCGTTGGATGTCGGTTCTTCTTCTTTTAAATATGTCTAAGGCGAAGTTAGCTCTGGCAGGCTTTGCTCAGTAAATAGAGTCGATCAAACGGCATAATACACAATGTTAGCGTCCGGACGTCCAGACAGACTCTTCCCCTCCGTCCATTCCAACCCAAATCCGCCAGCTTGACGGTCGCAAATGTGCACTACTACGGCCCCTTTTATGTAGTGCCTCACATAGCCACTTCCGCAAATCTGAGGATCGATATCAAGATGCTGTGCAGCCGGCGCGAGTGTCTGACCAACGCATAAGTTTTCGTCAACTTGGCCGACGATCTGTAAAATAACGGTTTAACAGTTGGTCCAAATCTCACCTGCCAGCCAGCAGACTTCTGCACATTGCTACCCTCTCTTTATCAGCAATCCAGAACTCGAACCAACACAAAGACGAATTCAGCTCCTGCACTAGAGACGCCAACATGACACGAGTTTTGCATACAATGCTATTCCTCCTAGGAACGTTTTCGCTCAGTGTATTTGCCTATCCAGCGGACTGTCCGATGGTCGAGATAGAGGGAACCTGTGAGAAATGCCCCCATCTTGTTCCACTATCAACAATAGATACTTTCATTGGCAAATCATGCAACGAGTTCCTCGCAACGTTTGGTATCCGGCCTGGAGAGGAGAAGGAAAGAAACATCGATTTCAAAGGCGTCCAAGATTGCAAGAGCATGAAGGCCACAGATGCAATCTGCTCCGGGCGTAAGTGTGGGGAGTCTAGTTGGGAGTGCAGGAATCCAAACCAGGGTGTCCGTGCCTAGTGGTCTCGTTTTCGTTTCCAGGCGGGTTTATTCTCGAAGTCAGAACACAGTTGAGGTTGATCGAGCGCCAAACTGACTGTTTATTTTGTTTATTTCCTTTTGCCCACAAGTTACCTAAGATTCAGGGTACGGTTCGCAGTTAAGTATGTATTTCAATGGATAGAGCATTTCTTACACCCCAAACCGTCTCAATGAGTCTCCCAGGTCGGCCTCAGATCATAACCACCTCCACTCCCTCAGGACAACCTCTTCCCCTCCACCTGTCCCAATCCAAGTCCACCAACTTGACGGATGCGAAAAGACACATCTTGTCAGCCTTCAGCTTCTCGCATTCCTTCACGGTCCATCGATTGAACATGACCAGCTCCTTCTCAATAAGGTTCCAAACAACCGGATCTGACAGGTCCATCGTCTTGTAGCGCTCGGGATAGTGTGTTGTGGCGAAAGTGACGCAACCAGTGCCAATCGACGAAGGTGGGATGGAGACAGAGACTTTACACTTGGGTATTCGACCTAAAAAGAGGTCAGCTGGTCCAAAACATCCAAGGGGATCTACGTACAGGCTGGTTGTGTTCTCGCCTGCCTTCTTCCCATAGTCGGAGATGCGTTTGCTGCTGTAGCCGTAAAGACGAGAAGTAGTCGGAGAAGACTGGTGAGCGTCATCCTAGTCGTAGGGGACTCTAAGAGAAAAATATGGCATGCTGAAAGGCATTTGGACGATATTCGCCCACGAGTCTGGAATTATCAAGATGATTTCGCATTGAAGGACTGTTGAGTGCTGCTGTTGTTTTAGTCTTGCCGGTCAAGTTGATGTGGAATTGTGCAAACGACCGGCAATGCCAGTGGTCCGAGCGTTGCCAAGAACTTTCTCGTTTCTCACTTCATCCTCGAGCCCCATGGCCCAACGCGCATGCACATGGCCATGGCCCACTGACAAATATGTGGTTTACTTTGACTTGGATTGTCACATACGGCCAAAGACAGAAGACAATACGGCATCCCGTCTGCTCTGCCAGAGTCAAGCTTCTGATCGCCATGTTAGTACTGCGGTGGGTGACCACGCGGGAAGCCTTGGTGCTGTATGGTACACTTTTGCACTCTGGCTCCGAGTCGAGCGTAAAAACCTGGCATCTTGAAACAATCATTACTTTGGCGCTGCAGCATACAACTTTAGAATAACATTGTCTTCCAGCACTCAAGCCTACCAAAATCTAAAAGTTCTTTATGCATTCGATCTGCACCTCGACACCGGAAGTCTTGCACTTCATGCCTTTGGCCCGCACTCCTTTGGTAGAACCGTCGCCTTCAAACAAAGGCCGACGTCCGCTTTCATACTCCTACAATCCTGATGAGGGTTGATATTTTGCAGATATTCTCCAATCTTCTCGGCCTTTCGAAGCCTTGCCGCATGCTCTCTGAAGAAATCAGCTCCCACTCTTTTCACCCTCGCATTCACCGGAGTATTTTTGCAATCGTTATCGTCTCCGAGTCTTGCCCACTTCCCAAGCCGTCCACTTGCAATGTTCTCGCACTTGATAGCCTTCGCAACCTCCTCCGATATGTCTTTGTAGTATTGATCTTGCACTCCATAATCCCTTGATTCAAATATTCTAGGAGCACCGTAATCTCCGACAAATTTCCAGCACCCTTTTCCGACGAACTCCTGAGGAATAGACCGGTAGAAATGGTCGCATATGATCACCTTGCCATCCTTGGAAAGCGTGGGGGTAATCGTGCCGGCAGGAGGACATGCCTCTCTCGATTCGAGCATGAATGGCGAGGCGAGTGACACATTCGCGGCTACGAGCATTGCCGCAATGATAAAGGATGGGTATTTCGAAAGAATCATGGTGGGATAGTGGGTTTCAAAGTGGGAAAATTGCTGTTGAGTGGGATTGATTGGGTTGTGTCAATTACTTTGTGGCTTGGATTTGGGTTATGGTCAGGTAGGAAGTGATGAGAGTATCAAAGGGTTACCTGGTGGTTTTTATATCAGGCCCAGCACCATCGGGACATTACCTAGAAGCTAACGCAAGATGAATACTGATGCAGGAACAACGTAGAGGTGTGTTGTTGATTTTGTTGCTGGAAAGAGGGTCGATCGAAGAATCAAGATGGGCCAGAGACCAGTTGCTGTTAGACCTGTTGTCCCCGTCAAGGGGACTCGTTCATCATGGCCTTTCCATGCCAACGATATCGATGATACCTATAATGGCACATATAAGACGACTCCGAGGCAAGCAAGATGGAGAACGGGCATCAAAGAACAAAGATGTAATCCCATATGAGCGCACTCAATCAGTTTTATTAAGATGCCTCCATATCCTCGCCTCAACCGACTCACTCCTCAATCCCGTCAAGAATTTGACAAGATTAAGATTCCACCTGCACTTGCTCCGAAAATTCCCCCACTCTCCCTCCGGAACAGCCTCATAAATCGTCTTACAATCAGGCCGAAACACCATCATAACCCAATCTTTCACATCCCTCATGAACGCTTCCATAACGACCTGGACAAGACCGATCTGAGACTCCGAAGCCAGGTTTGCATCCAGCCTCTTCAGAAAGTTATGGTCGAACATGGCAATCAAGAAGCTTCCGCCATCTTCAGTGATGGCATGTTCACCATGTCGCTCGGGATAGCCTGGTTGTCGGTGAATACTGTCGTCCAGCCTGTAATCCTCCATTGCCAGATACCGCAATGAAAGTTCCACCACAGTGACGAACACTTCGAGGCGTCGGGCTAGAGTCTCGATCCGGGGGTGAAACGGCTTGGATGCGAAATACATCTCAGAGACGTTGAGTTCCCGGTAATGAGTCGCATAGCGCTGATATAAGACATTCGATTTGTCCAGGACATAAGGACTCAGTCCAGTCCGATCAATATCTTCAAGGTGGTTGACAAATTCCAAGAATCCAATGAGCTCCGATGCAGGAATTCCGTTGAAGTCCGATGACAGTGTATCCGGTGTAAAGTGTAAGTAGTGCTTGTTGTACCAGTCTTCGGCAGCCTGGAAGAAGAGCGTCTGGAAAGGAAAAGATTCCGGAAACGTATCGGACATAGAAAAAGTCGGTCTGTTGAGTATCATGGACATCATTAGCGGGGTTATGAGCGGGGTAATGGGCGCCGACTTTGTCATTCACAAGACCTCGATCAGCTTCAGTGGGTGAGGTCGTCTGCTGTGATAAAGCAGGTTGTCGGAGCAGTGTTTCATCAAATGGAACGAGCAGCGACGGAGCGTTTTAGATCAGGAGCCACATGAAGTTCAACACCGCACGAATAGAGGAAGGGTTGCCCAAACATGTTTCACATAAACAAGTCAAGAGGTTTGCCAAGTGTATTAGGGCAATAGTGACATGCCGGTAAGACTCGAGCTCCTGCATCTTGTCCTTTCACAAAGCCACTGAGCATAACTGGCTCGGGTTGCTTGAATGAGGAGAGTCTGAGCCGCAAACAAATTAAGAGTGGTATAGATGCCCCCCATTATGCTATTCCACCTTTTGCTCGGTTTGGGATTCGGAAGAGATGAAGCGTCCGGCCGTCAAACAATTCTCATACTCAAACTCTGCCTCCAAGCAAATCTACAAAGCATTAGCCATAATCTCCCACCGTCTCCAGGCCATGCGACTTACATAACCAGCCTTCATCCGAGAGCAGTCGAAGCCAGGGTTGATCGCCATGAGATAATCCACCAGCTTGTCAGCCGGAACCTTCGACACAATGAAATCCACCTGAGGAATATGTCGAAACTCTCCTCCTCGGATGAAACGTAGACAGTGCTTGTCGATAAAGTTGCTGGGAATCGGATACGAGAATTTGCAGGTCGGAAAGAGACCTTCCTCGTGTTAGCAGCTGAACAGGCGACCATGAGCGGGGAAAGCTTACAGTGCTTGCTATGATCCAGTCGAGGAGTTCTTGACACTACGACCGTGTAGTCGAGAAGAGCTGTTACCGAAATCGTGATAATAAAGGCGAGTAGGAAAATGAATAGGCTGTAGCGACCTGGAACCTTGTCCAAAGCAAACATCCAAAGTCCCATCGTGAGAATAGTGAAGTGGCTGATTATCGCTCGTTACCATTGGGCTAGCAGAAATCACTGCTGATGATGAGGATGTCCTTATGCTGTATAGAAACCGCATCTTGTTGTATGGCGCATTCCAGCTTCGCCATAACTGACATCTTGGTTGTTGTTTCTGTTGCTGTATGCTCCAAAGCTGTCAAGATGGGGTGCCGGAGAAGAAAGCTCCGGGAACTTGTTGGATTTTCCGTAAAGCGAGACGAGTTGGGTAAGTTTCCAGTAATCGAAAATGCGGTAGTGATGATACAGGCGGTATTGCTCAGCGCAGTCAGTTGAAAAATGGTGAATTCGTATGTTGTTGTTGTTGTTGATCTTTCACTTTCGTGGTGAAATCTGGTGCTCTCATCGACCAGCTTAACGAAACTTGCCGGTGGCACGTGCGTAAGCCCTCCCTAGGCCACTTCCTGGGATTGGACAATTCACAGACCTTTTAATAACTTTGATACATTCCTCTCTGCTTCGAACGTTAACCTAGGCCACTAACTGATCCAATGCTAAAGTTCCCATGAACCAATCAGTCCTCAAAACCCCAGTCTGACTGAATCCATGACTCACTCTATAGATCTTGAACTTGTAATATCCTGTAGATGTGATTAGCCAAAGGCGATACGAAAAACAGCGAGCAGGAATCCATACCATTAAATTTTAGATGCACACATCATGCCATTCTTACCCTGTGCCCACCGAGCGACTCTAACAAGGCTTCATGAGGAATTGAAGTCTGCCGTCTCCCACCGACCCAGCCCACTTTCAACCTTCCATCAGCACCACATACATTGTCTGAGGGTACTTCACACCAAACGAGTTCTCCTGCAAGTCAACCCACAGCTCAGCAAGCACAAGTTCCTTCCCAACCTTCACCGATTCTCTCCTGATGAATTCCTTAAGACCAATCCTCCCGAAATAGCCTGCCTTTGCCAGCGCCTGCGCAAGAGACTGGAAACCCGTTGAACTGGAACCCGAAGCAGGAAATAGCTTGTCGGTGTAATCGAGTGAGGTAACATCATAGCTGGATGGGCTGTTCCACCGACTCTCAGTTCTATCGTTCTGCTGAGAGTGCCTCCTTTGATCGAGAATGAATATTGTATGTTTTTGGTTTGCAGGCTTGTTGGTTGGAGAAGGGTGCGGAGGAGTGTCGGTGCCGTCAAAGTTGATCAAAGTAGTATTCGTGCTAGCCGACGAATGCGCCTTGGAACTCCCATCTCTCCTTGGACTGCTATCGCTCTCATGTTTGGTGGGCTCAAAGTTGCAATCGCCGTTGTTTGACATCCCGCGAGGCTCTGTGGTAGGTTTGACGTTGACCGTGGCTGCTCCGCAAGATGATGGAGTTGTCAGGTCCCTCTCAGGAATAGGTCCCTGCCAGGAACGCTCCCAGCAGGGAATCCCTGCCAGGAATTCTTCCCTAACAGGAATGGTTCCCTGTCAGGAATATTATTGCCTGGTACAGAAAAGATAGTTTATAACAATATTTACACATAGAACGAGAGTATAAGACTTACATAATGATATATTTGTTATATGTTCCGTACTATACAGATTGTATGTTCTGTAGTATACAGAACCTAACGAGCTATTTCAACAAAACATAACTCTTTCCAGCTCTTCTTCTACCCATTCTTTTGGAAAAACCAGATAACGCTTTGATATCTCCAAGCATTTGTTTCCATCCACCTCATTGTTCCTTCCACCACCAATGTAAATTCTTTCCACTTTTATCTTATTCCTCAATATTTTCACAAAAGATAGTGCCCTGAAAACACTGCACACATCAATCCGACGTTTCTTTCCATCTTCATGAAAAGATGCATCAAAATCATGCATATCGACAGCACTTGATTGATGTATACTCCCGTAAAGGTATTCAAGCCCCCCTTTCATTCATGGAAGCAACGTCAATATGCTTTCGCCATCAGACTGCAGCTATCTAAATCCCCGGATTTGGAGAGCTGAAACAGCTTGAAGGGGAGGACAGACTCTGATTCTCCTCCATATGTTTCTACTTTCATATTTCCTTCTTTTCCTTTGTTTACACAGCCTTTGCTTGCTGGGATCCTACTTTACTAGTATACAGGAGTCTGAAATAGGTAGCACTACTTTCAATATATTTTGGGATAGGGGGATAAATTACTACTAATACTACTATTAAGTGTTCGGTAGCATACGAAACTGCTTTTCATTTAGGTAGCAAGTGTTCTGTAGCATGCGGAATAGAGTTACATTAAAATAATAAGCGTTCCGTAGCTTATGGAATTGAGTTTGGTTTAGGTAGCAAGGGTTCCGTAGCATGCAGAACAGAGTAACATTAAGAATTTAAACGTTCCGTACCTTACGGAACTGAGTTTTGTTTAGGTAGCAAGTGTTGAATCGAGGTAGGCAAACATATTCCGCATAAAAAACTAAATTGCATTAATGTAGGGAGTATTCTTTAGCATGGGAAATCAATTTCTGTTTAGATAGTATGCGTTCTGTAGCATCCAAAACATAGTAAGTAGAGTAAGATAGTAAGTGTTCCGTAGCTTACGGAACTGAGTTTTGTTTAGGTAGCAAATGTTAAATCACAATCTAGCTGTCAAACCTGTAGCCTGTTGCATCCGACTTCACATTCACTGGGTCCCTGGTTATACGCAAATGTTTTAGAGTGAAGCGGCAGATGTAGAAGCAAAAAAGGGCTGCCAAATACCTATTGCGTCTCTCAAAACTGAAGTATATTATGCAATCTTACAGCATAAGAAAAAGCTCAAGCGCTACTGGACTGGCAACCTCTGTAGGCACATGTGAGACCTTGCAAACGAAAACTCTCCTCGGCTACAGCTCGACCCTGTCATGGCTCTGGCCCTCAAACGCGATAGTGCCCGCATTATTCAGATTCGTTCGAGCCATGGATACGTCAACTCTTACCTTTACTACAAAGCCCACTCTGCTACTGTAGAGTCCTCTGCTTGTCTGTGGCGTTCGCAACCAGTTGTGAACACTAGAGCACCTAGTGCTTTACTGTATGAGGTGTTGCGCAAAAATAACTGTTACAACTGATGGCGGATCTCCAAAGGAAAGGTTCATTTTTGTATGTCATCTGCATTCAATCTCAAGTGAAACCTTTTGATCACCATATTCATTTTGAAGTGTTCCGTAGTATACGGAACTGCGTGTCATTTAGGTAGCACGTGTTCCGTAGCATGCAGAATAGAGTAACATTAAGATAGTAAACTTTCCGTACCTTACAGAACATATCTTGTTCAGTTTATAGCTTGTTCCATATACTACGGAACATAGTGTTCCATACCTTACGGAACGTATCTTATTCTACTGTAATAATATAGAATTTTGTATTAGGTTGACAGATAAAAGCTCATAATCAATGCTTATAGTGGTTTTTAACCCATTTGGTGTGGATTTCTAAAGCTTCAAAATTTGTTGGGGTATGCCAAGAAATTCCCAGGAGGGACTTCAGGTTCCCTGCCAGGAATTTTGCCTGTTATTCCTGGCAGGGACAGATTCCTGACAGGGACCTGACAGAGTCGGTTTGGTGTCTGATGCTATGAGGCTGGAAGGTTCGAGTTTCATTGCAATGCGTTCGCCCTTGTCGTGAAGGACGAGTTGAGGCGTAAATGAGGGAGCAAAAGTGATGTGAATGGCTCTCGAACTATCAGTCTAATGATAGCCGCAGGTTAGTTCGACACTCGCATCATTTTTTGTCGTTCCCACCAACAAAGCAAAGCAAACATGACGGGACATACCTCAATTGTTTCGAAAGTAGCGGATGCCTCCTCATTGCTGAGACCCAAAGGCCGAAGTATGCGATGGAACATTTGAGGAGCAAGTGTGTTGCTTTGTTGAGTTGAGAGAGACTGATGGAAAGAAACGAAGTGTGTCGGAATCGGCTCGGTGTCTCCGCCAAGAGCTTTCATTTGTACTACTGCGAAGCGCATACTAGCACTGCAGAACGCCGAACATCGTTACTGGCCTACAAAAAAAGTATTTCTCAAAAAGTATTTCTCAATTCCAGAAGCTTTTGTTTCTCAAGTCGACTTTATTCTTGCCAAAGCTACGAAGTCACACTCAAGGCAGTCAAATAAAGGAGCAGGCTTTTGAATTTTGTAGAGTCGAGAGTACATGTGAATTCTATCCTGACACAATACGCTGAATCTGGTTATAAACACAAGAAAATACCCATCCAGCTCCTGCAATCCAACTCGCCGAATCGACAAAAGCATCCAGCAGCTGTGTTAGCCGGCCTAAGCCAGAAATACGGAGCTCAGCACCATCCCGACATCACCACAAACTCAAAGCTTTTGTAGGGATCGATGCGAATCGTTGGTAAGGTCGCTGTGGTGGAGCTTCATTTGAGAAACGTACGTTGCTAAGATATACCTTGGTGAACCGTGCACACACTACGAGAGCTCATCCTCCTCATAGTAGTAACACATGACCTGATGAATTGCCTAACCGAGTCAGTTTGCACAGTGGATGAGTACTCTGAGCTCTTACCTCAACAATAACCGTATCGTTTGGGTCCAAAACGATGTCTTCGTTCTTTATTGGAAAATGAACATAGCATTCCTGTGTGTCCTTAATACGATGGGCATTAGGAGAAACCGTGTAGTGTCTCCTTTGAGGGACCGGATCCACCAGGTGAACATCAGGCTCACTCAAATTGTGTTGAAAACTCATGCCCCAGCCTGGAACCCTAACAGTACGCCATCCTTCTGGGCAGGTAGTTCCGGCGTTAGGGTGAGAAGCCTCGTATGCGTCGTTGTCAAGTTTCCACTGAGCATGTGCAGTCATAATCTTCTGATAGGCATTGTTGTACGCACTTGGATCGATATCCGATTTGCTTCTCTTCTGTTGTATACAGTCGTGAAATTTCTCCCTTTCCTCCTGATTGCTCCACGCAACTTGGTTAGGTTTGCGCCCCAAATCACTCAGGCAGCCGTAGATGTTTTGTTTTTCTTGGCTGATGGCGCTATTGAGCTGGTGAAGCATGCGGTCGGCTTCCTTCATGTCTGCGGAGAGGTAGAATTGGACAGGGTGCGGAAATTGGGGATCGTTGTTGACGACGTCCATGTCGTACTAGAAGCAAGTGATAGGAAAGGGCGAAAAGACGATACGCCTGCCTAGCCTGTTGAGATGAAGTAAATCAAAGAGAGAGGATAGAAAAGGCAGTCAATCTGGACGGGTGGATAAGAAGCTGAAAGCTTAAAGAATGGCTGGTTGTGAACTGGTTGTTGGGATAAAGCTGAAAGCCGACGAATGGTTGCTGTTAGTTGGGGCGTTGTTGATCGATCGATGAAACAACGAGGTGCGGGAAGAAGTGTGTTTAATGTGAGCTTTGGGAGCTTGAAGGAGAGTTGGATGCGACATGTCGGCACTGTAAGGAAGGAACACGCTGGACCTCTCGTGAGAGGTGAGAGGGATATATGAGGCAGGCGCAAGGCATAGCGCGATCCGTCTAGTAGAGCGAGTCAGCTTGGTCAATGTCGCCTGGATACAACTAAATTGGAAGCCCATTGTCAAAACACTCATCATCGGCTGCCAGTGCGGGCGTTCGCCGTCCCTGAATACCATTGTCTGGCCTTGGGAAAGAGCTGAGAATGCGACATTGGGAAAAAAATTCCGCCTACTGAGCGCTCTTTCTCCGGAGAAAGAGCAGAGTCAGGCTTCAAGCGACACCTTCTTTGGCCAGTCCTGCAACCGTCTCTTTCCTAAGAAAGGTACTAGGAAGTATTGATGGAACGGGAAGTCAATCCTTCATCAATCCAGCATCGCTCCTTCCCTTTTCTTCAAGAACAATGTGCCCTTTCTTGCGCACGGGCCATGCCCCGTCTGTATAACAGGGTTCATCTTTCTCTTCTTTCATCTTTCTCTTTCATCTATCTCTTTCATCTTTCGCTTTCATCTTTTACTTTCATCTTTCGCTTTCATCTTTCGCTTTCATCTTTCGCTTTCATCTTTCGCTTTCATCTTTCGCTTTCGTGCGTTCGCTTTGCTATTTCTCTTCGCTTTTGCTGCTCGCGCTTCAGGTCTTCACCTGTACTTCTTTTCAAGAGCACCTTCAGTTATTCGGACTCGTCCCAAGTGCTTCCTTTCGTTTCCCTTAATTCATGTACTCTGGTGCTTGGATGCTGTGCTCTTGTCACTGTTGTTTTTTGACTTACCCTCTTTCTGTGTTGTATGCATGTTCATGGAGGTCTTTCAAGTTGAATTTCCAGTTCTTGATTCTCACAGCCTGTCCCCACTTTACAAGCGCACTCTAATCAAACTCGTCATGCTTAATGACGCAGTATCACATTGCGTTCTTTCTGTTTATCAAGCTGCTATGCTTTATTAATCGTGAGATCATCTCTCGTGCATGTCGATTACTTTGCTTCCAGTTATGTTGGCATTTTAAATTTCGCATGTTCTTGCATATTTCGCAATTGTCACTGCATTTCCCGATGTGCTCTTATTGATCTTCCTTGCCTGTCACATCCCTTTTCTTGCCTTTGAAGTTTGGCATCCTTTCAAAATTTCTGTCTTGCCTTTGGCTTTTTATCATTGTCGCCCTTGTTCCCATTTTCTCCCATGGTTGGCATGTTCAGCTCACACATCGTACTTTGATTCTCTCCATGATCCATGCATGTTTAGTACTTTTCTCGTTCTTACAGGCTTTGTTCTGGCACACACACAATTAGCTCTAAGCACATAGCTCTAAGCACATAGCTCTAAGCACATAGCTCTAAGCACATAGCTCTAAGCACATAGCTCTAAGCACATAGCTCTAAGCACATTTTCGTTTTTATTTTGCACATTGTATTAGGTATCCATTTTTTGCTTGGCTTTTTTCTTCTTACCCATCCACTGGTACATGGTAGCCTTTGCTTATATCATGACTTTCCTTCAAGTTTGGCATTCTCATTCATTCTCGCCCATAGTTGGCAATTTCTTATTTTCGCCCATGGGTGGCTTTTCTTGTTCTTACGCCTGGTGGCATTTACTCATTGTCGTCCATCTTTGGCATGCTCTCATTCTCATTCTCGCCCACAGTTTGCATTTTCATACTCTCGCCCATCGTTCGCTTTTCTTATTCTTGCACCTAGTGGCCTTTCTTTCTTGCCCGTGGCTATCATTTTATTATTGCAAGTTTGCCTCTGGTATGCACTTATTGCTCATTCTCATACTGCCTTTGGGACTTACTACTCATTCTACTGCTCGCCTTTGGCACATACTACTCATTCTACTACTCGCCTCTGGCACAAGTTTCATGATTTTCATCTCGCCTTTGGCACGATTTCCGCGCCTTCTGGCACTCTATATTTTTGAACCCAGGCTTTTTGTCACTGAGTTTGCTCATACATCTCGCCACAGTATCTCTGGTATTACACTACCTCCAGATGATGCGAACTACCTTTTTCATTGTTGCTTTCGCTTTCGAGTGAAGCCCCAAAGAATAGGTGCCTGAATCGAAATTACAGCAACGGGATTGGCTTGTTGTAATATGCAATAGGACGTTTCTGAAACTTCGCGGAATTAATAGAATTGGTATCTCCTATATACTTTTTCGTACGACCTCCCTTATCATATAACCGTTCTAGACATCCTATGAGCACGCTCTTCTTTCCTTTGTCGTGAACCTACCAACGCCAGAAATTGCCCAAGTGTGCACTCAGCAGCAGCCCAGTTCTCCTAAGGCGCAACCTTCCCTGCCAAAGTAGCGTTCCCCGTCGGTTCAGAAGGCGCTATAGCAGCTCCAGCAGTCAACGCATTCCTATTCCGCTCTTTTCCCTTCTTCTCCGCCTCCCCATTTTCTTGCTTCTTCTCCTCTGAACCCTTCTCACTCTCGGTACTGTTCGGCATTGCAACAAAACCATCGACTTTGTAACCTTTATTCACAGGCGCAGCTTTCTTATCTCTCTCCGAATTCAAAGAATCCTCCGTCTCCAGCGAAGGCGCCGAAGTATTAGAGGGGACTGCTGATGAGGAGCTCGAGGAGGTTGCTTCGGAGGTAGAAGTGGAAGATGATGAGCTGGTGGACGAGGTATACTGCGAGCTAGAAGACGAAGTCTGGCTTGTCTTCGTGGAGGCCTCAGACATGGCTGTTGATGATTTTGACTGTGAAGTTGAGCTGGTTGTTCCTGAAGATGGCTCTGAGGAAGTACTTGGAGGAAGAATCATTCCGGGTTTGTTGGCAGCTGTTGAGGTTGTATCTGTTGAAATGGAGCTGCTTGTTTCCACTGCACTCTCCGTAACTGAGACTGAGGGTGATGAGGTGCTGGTACTGCTCGTCTCTGTCGAGGTTGAAGCAACTGTCGAGGTTTCATCTGTTGCGCTAGAGCTGGCCGTAGACTTGGTGCTAGAGGTTGACGCGCTGGAAGGACTGCTGATGCCGGTCTCTGTCAATGTTGAAGCTGCTTTCGAGGTTGACTCTGTAACTGTAGAGCTGCTTGTCTCGGTTGCAGTCTCGGGGCTAGAGACGGGTGTGCTGAAGGTACCAGTACTGTTCATATCTGTCTGTGTTGAAGCAACTGTCGAGGTTGTCTCTCTTGATGTAGAGCTGCTTGTGCCCGGTGCAGTCTCAGATGCAATGCTGATACCGCTCGTCTCTGTCAGCGTTGAAGAAGCCGGCAGCTCTGTGCTCTCAGGCAAGGAAGATTCCCGCGTGCTTGTGGACCTGCTAGAGCTGGTGGCTGTAGATGTCGCCAACGCTGGAGCCGGTTCAACTGAGCTATCCGCTGTCGGTTCTGGAGTCACCGGTGTACCCACTTCCACATCCGTGGCAGTCAAGATATCGTCAGTAGTCGCAGTGACGCTCTTCACCGTCTTCGTCGTGCTAGAGGGGCCTCTCGTAATCGGCCTCGGCGCACCGTATTCAGATGTACTTGTACCATTGTGAGGCGTTGTTCCATTCCACCAGCCGCCCCATTCCCAGTCACTATCCGTCGCAGTTGATGCTGTTCGGGTCGTCTTTGTACCGGTTGATGCCCTCACGGAACTGCTCGAGGTGGTGTAAGTCAACGTGCTATTTGGAGAAAAGACTGGTTGTTCTGGAACAGAAATGGTGGACGTTGCCTGAGTGGTAGTTGAGGGGCCGATTGGTAGATCCGGCTTCTCTGATTTCACAGCAGGAAACTCGGTGTATGTAGCCGTCTCAGTGACGAACATAGTGTCTGTAATAAACCCACCCATACCGTCTGGAATGGTCTGAATGAGGGGCCCATGCGTAAGGGTTTGCGTCTCGGCTTGCGGCTGTGATGGTGCCGTCGGTGTAGCAGAGATTGACGTCGTAGGAACAGCTGGTATGGATGAGGAAGTGGTTGTTGGATCTGGGTAGCCAGTCTCTGTGATAGTATCGATGGCTGTCAAAGTCCCGGGAGTGTATCCGTTGGAGCCGTTGAAGACGGATGTGGTGATGGTTCCGGCTGTTGAAGTAAAGATTATTAGACCTGGTGTTGGAGATGGAGCTGGTGGTGGTGTTGTGGTTGTAGGCAGTTCGCTGGTGGTTGGCGGTACCTCGCTTGTGGACGATGATGTGGTCGAGGTAGGTCGGGCGGTGGTTGTACTGCTCTTTGAAGTCGTACTGGTTGGTGTCTTGGTCACAGACGCTCCAGTCGAAGTGGTAGATGTCTCGCTCACAGACACTCCAGTCGAAGTGGTAGACTCCTCAGAGCTCGTAGACGCGGGTGGCGGCAGGGCCATTTCTGAAGTAGTTGTTCCAGCACTTGGGCCTGTAGTTCCCGTCGATATTGAGGTAACGAACGCACTGCTCGTCGAGAAGGTCGAGGAGGTTGTACTCTCTTCTGTACTAATCGACACGGTCGGCACCGTCCAATCATATGTTTCCGTCAGGCTAGATGTCGTTGATGGAGTGACAGTTGAAAAAGTGGTACCGGTAGGTTCCACCGGTGCAGTCATGCCATAACTCTCCGTCAAACTGGGGGATGTAGTCGAAACTGTCACAGTCTCTACGAGGTCAATATGTTCCGTCTTCGTGACTGGCTTCGTAGAATTCGAGCTTAAGCTTGACGAGGTGGTTGGAAGGGTCACTGTTTCTGTAGTAACAGTGTACTTTGTCTTTGTGCTTGATGGCTTGACCGGCTTCGTAGAACTCGAACTCGACGAGGTGGTTGGAAGAGTCACTGTTTCTATGATATCAGAGTATCTTGTCTTTGTGCTTGATGGTTTCGGCTTCGGTTTTGGTCTAACAGTGATTGGAGATCCAGTTGGCAAAGTTGGGAACCAGGATGAGGTTGGGCTTGCTATGGGGGGATCTGAATCTACGTCACTTGTCATTGTCGCCGATCCAGTAGAAGTTGAAGCTCCACTATTAGTTCCGTCATCATCCTTCATAACACCCACACAGACCTAAAAACGTTAGCAACTTCCTTCTAATACTTCCTACAAGATCAACGTACATGAGTTCCAGCCCACATGCGCCTACAATCAACCCCCACATCGTTCCACCTAATGACATCCGTCGCCTTGATCCCTAGTTGCCGCTCAATCTCATTACAAGTCAGGCCCCATTCTGCAAAGACCCACTGATTGCAGGACGCTGCAGCTTGCGGTTGCTTGATGGCGTTGAGGGGAAGAAAATCGACGATTACGAGCTGATTGGCCTTCGAAGAGGACTCTGGTTCCGGAGGCTCTGGACCTGGCTTTGGTGTTGGCTTCGGTTGGATTCCAGTAGGCTTCGGCTTTGGTGTTGGTGTTGACGTTGATGGGGCTACGATTGGCTTCACCACAAAGGGGTTATCTTTGGTGGGTCTGGGAGTCGACACTTCAGTCTTTGCGGAGATCGTAGGAGATGTCTTGGTAGCACCTTTGCTGGGCGATGGTGACGGCGAAGCCGAGGGCTCGGGTGGTTTGGGGACAGTGATTAATGTGGTAGCGGGCAGCCATATCGAGCTATAGGTAGTTTCAATAATCATATCAGTGGCTGTGACAGTTTTTCGAGCTTCGAATATGTTAGAATGGCCAGCGTACTTGAAGAAAAGTGAAAGACTTTACCTCGAGGCACAATCTTTCTGGGTATCCAAGCGCCACATACTATTACGGGTGCAAAGCCACATAGCAGAAGAAGCCGGTAGAGAGATTCGTTTTGATGCATCTCTAGAAAGTTTTGTATGGTGAGAAGTGTAGTTGATGTTTGTTGATCTTGGGACGAATGTGGGAGGGATGTTGAATGGATGGAGGCGCGTCGTTGGAAGGACTCGATATATACGTCCAGTACTTTTCTCATTGTTCATTGGCGACATGACCGTGGCTGACAGCAAAGTGCTTTCTCTAGTAATAGCGAAGGGCTTCGAACTGGGACTTTCTATGAAACAGGTAAACACGGTGACGACTGATGGTCGTCGGGAAGGTTGATGTTGGACGACACGGCTTTCGGCGGAGAACTATATTACCATTAGCAGACCTATAACAGAATTTGAGCACTAAAAGAAAATCATTGGAGTGCATCTAAAGAATCAAGTATCCTAATAGTCACTTTAGTACCAGCACCAATACACATCGAAATGCCCACCTGCGGTCCACGACGGCCTCAACTGATATCCATCCCAATAAAGTGACTAACCCACTGGCGGCTGTTGAGGAACCACAGGCTCACCACCAGCGCAGCTAATCAACTGCCCGACTGCAAGCTTAACCCTGGTGAGCAACGCACTCCGATCTTCTCCCTCCTTCGTACCCTCCAACCATCTTAGTGCTAGCCTAGCCATCGTTTTCGGAACCGGTACCAATTCATCAACATCCACATCCAGACCCAAAACCCTGCAGCTCACCGCCAGCGGCGCATCCCAATCAATCGAAACACTCTCCTCGAGACCAAGCCTGCCACATACAGCCCCCATCAACTCGATAAACGCATTCCTAAGATTTTCTTTTTCGGCCTCGGTCATGGTCTTTGGCTCCAAAGTCGACGACAACCCCAGCGAACGATTGGTCGGTGCTGACCTCAGACCATCCCAAAGTAATCCCGGAAGATGAACCGCCACAAAGCCCGCTGGCCACAACTCTCCTTTTTCAAACCCAGTCACCAGAATGGCCGAATCGACATAGTGTCCCAACTCTCCCAACTTCCTACCTCTTGCGATAACTGCCTTGAAGATCCCGACAACACTGGCGACCGCAGCCTCCTGCTCTTCCGATAGACCACAACCATTATCACCACCCAGACTGTAGCCTCCCCTTTCCACTGCATGCTCCGTCACCAATCGCAGAATAGCATGATACAACACCTTCTGGTCCTCATCACCACTAACCAACTTTGCAGGGTCAATCCCAAGCGTCAGGAACTGCCTCCTCACCAGAGTATTCGTCCTCATAGTAACATCATCCACCAGCGTCAGAAACCTCTTGTCCTCCACCATATCGTACTTGAACGGGTCCCACTCAAAGACGTCAACCAGAACCCTCATGAAGAACGTATCGGACTGTTCAATCCACAGTCGATTCAGTATTGACGTGGTCTCCTCGTCCCGGAGTAACGCTTTTGTTTTCTCGGTACGACCAGCGACATAAGCCAGCATTTCTCGGTCCAGTCGATGCACTTCCTCCGGGTTCTGCGACGTCATCCAGCCGGTGCCGGTCAGTGCGTATGGCTCGACATCGTCGGTGTAGAGCGCGTCAAGGTAGTTTTGGTGGAGTTGGAGAAAGTCGAGTTTGGGGTCGGTGATGGTTGCTGGTTTCCAGTTCCATTTGGTGAATAGGTGATGGAGAACAGGAAGAGGCGCGAAGCAGAGACGTCTGGTCCACCCAGCCGGATCGTGGGTCGTCGTGATGATGGTGTGGATTGCAGCGTGGAAGAGCGGGTGGTAGATGTTGTGGAGGCGGCGGGAGGTTTTGCTGAGACTGAGGAGGTCGAGGGGCGAAAGGGAGAGTGATGTGCTGATTATTAGGTGTAGTTCAGGCGGTATGTTGGATAGCGTTCGAACCATCGTGTGGTAGTAGTTACTTATGTTGGGAAGATTGTGATTGCTGTTGGAAGGGATAAACGGAGGGGGATGAAAGTGAGCTTGAGGCTTGGGTGTCGCGGAGAGGAACTTCATCATCGTGTTGCTGCCTTTTTCGGGCGAACCACTCAGATCACCGATAGTGCCAACTTCCCCGAGATTACATACTGGACAGGAGACCGTCCTTGCGCGCGATGCTTCCACAGCTCGGACACCATGAATTAACAGACTTGCATATACTTGCGTGCTACCCATCTACTTCTAGTCCCCGCTCGAACTCCTAGGAAGCGGTGCAGTATTAGTTGGTAAGCAGGTGCCAGTTCTAACCCTCGAATTAATTTTCGTAAATTGGTACCCAGTCGGAGGGCAGCTCGTTGTCTTCCCTCTTCTGGTTTTGGTACTTTCCCATCTTTACCTTCCCGTCTATGTCAAAAAAACGAGCCATGGCCCTTTGTATTCCATTTCGCGACCTCGACTCCTCAAGAAACTGAGAAGCAGCCCATGATAGCACATCAAGCACATCACCTTTCGAAGCTTCTTCAAACTTCTTCGCTGCTTCATCTGACACCAGATTTTCCGAATCCGAAGTATTCGCAAGGTCGAGCTCTTTGGTAAGATCCATTACCAGCGAAAGCTGATCTGTACCGTGTTGCCAGTCCACTTCCATCAAACAGCAGAGGCAGGCCATTGCGTCCCTCAGCACGTCAGTATCAATAGGAAGTAATTCATCCGAGTCCGGTCCAGGATGATAACCATCTTCATATTCTTCATCATATTGGAAAGAACCTTTGAATGCATCCACAATCAGAGGTGTAATATGCTGCAGGACGAACACAATCGGCCATTTTTTCCCTTGATCAAATGCTTCTTGTAAAACAGGTGAGGGCAGACTGCGTCTAAAAAGACGCCCTCTTGCCATCATTGCCTCAAGTGCTCGCTTGGTCTTCATCACATTTTCTTCCTTCACTCCGTACGATCCAGCCGTACCATGCTCCGTTCCGAGGGTGCCATTGTTGCAGTTTTGTGAAATAATGTGCCAAATAGCACTTCGCAGAGTCCTGAACCATCTGCAAGCCTGATTCTTATCAAACTTGAGATCATCATTGCGCATGATATTAAATGGCAGAACTTGAAGCTGAATCGGCACTACCGTAAGAAACCATTCCAGCACTCTTTCCAAGTAGATAGTCAAGTCAGCCGTAGCCCTATCCACAACATCCTCGCTATCTTTATAGGGCTGACGTGGCAAAGGATCGTACCCACAACGCTCAACAAGAATCTCCATTAGAGCATAGCAATTGGATTTATCACATATGGCTCTGAGGCGTGGAAGGGGTCGCTCTATAAATTCATGGAACACAAATGGTATGTTTCGATCCTGAAGCTGTGCTAGTATACCAGGTTCTGAGTCGATACACGCAATGAACGTAATGTACCGTTCATTGATCTCTTTTTCCGCTTTTGCCAATCCTGTGGAATCCAAGCTGTGCCAATCGACTTTCCACGCATATTCTTTTGTTTCATGTAAAAGGCCTTTAGCCGTATTACTAGTAGGACAGATTGACCAGTTCGACCAACATTTGATGATTGCGTGGAGAGTTGTAGAGGGGAGCCAGCAAAGACGAAGCGTCCAGTATGAAGTTGAATTCGAACGATCCGACAGAACTGTCCGAGCTTTGCTGACTTGCGAGTGCAGAATTGGTTGGTAGATGGCTCTGAGACGGCAGGAGGTTCTGCTGATATTCAAGATGGTGAGAAGTGACTGTGATGAGGTAGAAAGAAAGTCGCATATATCGAGATGAAGCTCGACTGGTAGTGTTGAAAAGCTGGGTCGTGGCATCATGATTATGTTGCTGTTGTTGTTGACGTTGAACTGGCTTCGTACTCAGCCCGGTGCGTGTAGTATTAACGTATTTTGCAGTTGTGCGTCGGAAAACTGCTTCGTAAAGATGGAGTGTGTCGGTGGCCATTGCGTACAAGGCTTGCCACGGAGACATCGGATTTTTGCTGCTCCGCCTGAACATTTAAACCTCCAAGGTCGACATTCCGAGGCCCAGCACAACCGATACCACAAAGAAATTTCATCCATCATGTCACGTCAATCTTTCGACAGGCTCTTAAATGACACCTTGACACTCGACTCGCTACTTTCACAACTTCAAGCTTTGAAGCCGAAGAATACCTTGCGAAAATGCGCTTCTCAAAACCCATACCCGCTGCCAGTGCCCTCGTACTGATGGCCTCCCTGCCCTTTACCACAGCCAAAATCAAAGTAATGCCCCTAGGGGACTCCATAACAGAATGGGTACATCTCTCTCTCCCTGCTAATGTCGAAACCCTCATTACTAACGTCAACATCCACAGGGCTGCTGGCGATCCTACCTATGGAACTCCCTCGGCGAACAAACTACTCAAAACCTCGAATTCATCGGGACCAATTCCAACTGGCCAGTTGATAACTGCCCTGGTTCGATCTACGACATGCGCAATGAAGGACATCACTCGAAAACTTCGGGAGAAATGGCTCGCCTTCTTCCCTTTCTGCTGGAGCAGAATGTGCGCTTGAACAATGGTGTTCCAGATATTGTCATGATGCATCTGGGTACGAATGACGTTGCCCAGAAAGTTCCGACTTTTGCGACTGTCCAGGCCCTGGATAGTATCGTTGATACTCTAAGGGAGAGGAATCCTAATGTGATTGTCCTCGTAAGCCACCCTCGCTCATGCCCATTATTTGGCGGCCATACTGACGGAAACAGGTCGCCAAAATCATCCCGTTAAAAGACGATAATCGACAATCCCTCGTTCTCAAACTCAACGCCGCAATCGAACCATGGGCCCAGCAAAAAGATACACTCCAGTCGCCAGTCCTAGTCGTGGACCAATACACCGGATTTGACACCAGGACAGACAGCTATGATGGCTGCCATCCAACCGAGAATGGCGATACGAAGATTGCAAAGAACTGGCAGCCAGCATTAGAAGAAGCAATTCATTTTGTAACGAGGAGAACAACCCGGTACGAGCGACCTATGGGAGTGCCAATTGAGGTGATATTAGACGAGGAAGTTGGAGGTTCAGGCAGTGCAAACCGAATACGCTTGGGCAAACTGTGCATCCGTCTCTCGGTACTGTTTTTCGTGTTTGCAACTCTGTTGTAGTTAATTCAAGACGTTGACCCCAAAGATTCAGTGCAGCTCTTGATCGCACCTTGAAGTCCCCATCCCGTTGGAGGTCGAAGTATCCAAAGGCAGAAAGCCTGTTCGCCAGATTAACCTCTCTCTTGAGTCTAGCTTCAAGGCCCGCACTCCCATCCACATTGCAACCATCATCATGCCATCCTTCATTCCCAACGATCCCATCAACCTCACCAAGCACTATGGCCACCTTCACGACTCTCCCCACCGAAATCCACCATGAAATCGCCTACCAACTCTCCTCCTTCTCCCAATCCCTCCTCACCCTCTCCAACCTAACCCTCGTCTCCCACTACCTCAACACCACCTACGCCCCCATCTTCGCCGCCCACCTATTCACCGCCGCCAAAGCAATCGAAGGCACCCGCTACGCACCACTCCCACCTCTTTCCTCGGTCCCCGCCTTCGCCCCACTGAACAAATCACCAACGTACTGGGCCCACCGCATCGCCTGGCTCCCCCCCGCCTTCTTCCGTCACCTCAACAAGCGCTGGGGCTCGGGCATGGGGGATACAATACTCAAAGATATCTGCGAGATGTTGAACCGGAATCTCAAACCTCTACTCGTTAGGCACTTTATCTCTGGCAAACCCGTTACTCCCCGCTGGCAGTTTGGCATGGGGATGGTGGATGATTCCAACTATCGGAATATCTGTTCTACGATTCACACGCTACTCGCGACGAACCCGAGAGATGGAACAAGTGAAGAGTGTGAGGCGTTCTTCCGGCGACCTGCAAAGAAGGTGCCGTATAAGGCGTTTTTTGAGAAAAATATGAATGTTTTTTTGCGTGACCTTGTTGTGGAAGGGCTGTTTCCGACAGAGGATGAGGACTTGGAGGTTTTGGTGATGGTCATGGAGATTCTGTTTGATCGGCTTGGGTTGGACCCGTTTGAGTGGGAAAGAAGAGGTCCAGGGAAGAAAGGGAGGACGGGGTTTCTGTATGAAGGGCTGAGCAAGCCGCTTGAGGGTGTGATTCTGAGGGAGGCAGAGAAGGCTGGGGTTGCCTTGAAGGAAGGGACGGAGCCGGAGATGGTGTATCTGGCTGTTAGACGGTTGTTATTGCAGTTTGCTGTAGGGGCTGGGAAGATTGCTCCGCTTGAGGAAGGCTTGGAGGTGGAAGTGGTTGGAAAGATGGTTGATGTAATCGAAGGGATGGTGGAAGCGGCTGGAGGTTGGAGGACGGATAATACCCTAGAGGTGATGGATGCATGGCGCAATGGTGAGATGTGGCCGATTGCCATTCTTGGAAATTCGCTTTTCAAGCTTCTTGGAGAGAAGCGTCCCGATCCCGAAGATGTGGCGGACGAGTAGGCTTCGAAGAACCGGAGATGCTATAACTCTATTAAAACATAATTAAATAAGGAATTTTAATTAAAGACAACTCCCTATCTTACTTGCTCACGTACCAGGAATAGTCTGACTACTACCACTGTCTCGTACGCCCATTCTCAGGTAAACTCTTCAAATACTCAAACTCATCTTCACGGTCAGTAAGAGTCGTCAGCGCCCGTGCAATAAGGATAATTGGCCATATTTCCCCATTCCTCCATGCAACTAACACGTCGTTAGTCTGATTAGGCGGTCTCTTTATAAGATGGCCACCAAACCAGAACTGTCCCGAATCAGAAATCCCGCGGCTGAGAAGTTCATGCCATCCTCCGAAATTCTCCACCAGAGTCTCAATCACACTCATGAACCTGGAAATAGGAGCGTCTTCCTCCATCTCGCATGGCGTAACTCTCATTTTGCCCTCCGCGACATATCTAAACAGCAACCTCTTAACAGCGAAGGTTACCAACATGGTCTCTGTCCCTTCTGGACAAGCAACGCAAATCGCACTTCTTGCCGCTTCGCGCACTACCGTTTTCGTCAGGGGTTTTGCAACCATCTCGTAGAGAAACTGTAGACTTGAGTTTGCGAAGTACTCTGGAAGCCGCTGTACTCCTTCTGCCATCTGCTGCAATCCACCTGAGAATCTCAATGACGATCCTACTTGAGGCTCATCTTGTATACTGCTCTCAATCTCCCAAGGATTGAAGCCCAGCCGATCAATCAAAAGCTCCATAACCATACCAAACAACTCCAACTCCCCGGGTGCCATCAATACCGCTTTGGATCGAGTTTGCTCCTCTAATGCGGCCACCCTTGAGAATAGCCCAAGAAGCGGTCTCTCAAACGATCGCAATAGGCCCCGATAGAATGGCCAAGAGTCCTTGTCCTGGAACGCTTGAGCTTTCGATACAAAATATCCGCTTTTAGGGCCTGCCACGACTTGCAGCACATCCAAGCAAATCCACCACTGCTCGTCTGCTAAAACCCTCAACCTATTGGACCAGTTCATGTATGTACACTCGGGTACGTCCTTAGTATGGTCTGAGATCGAGGATTGATGCCAGTGACCGCTGTAAACGCAGTCGAGGCTTAGCGCTGTGCTCCGCATCAAGGAAAAGTTATTTCGTATAATTTGCGGCGGCAGCCAAGAAAGCCGGCGGATCCAGTAAATGAACGATTGTCCCTTCGGAGCAAACTTGAGAGGAGCATGTAGGCCTAGTGGTATAACTGGGCCATTTTTATCGTAAGCTCGTACTTGAATGGTACTCAGGGCGACTAATAGGTATTCCTTGTAAACTTCAGAGTAAACGAGGTTGAGTCGTCGAGACACCAGCATGAGGTTTGCGAGCGTGAGGAGAGACTTCGAATAGGTGATGTGGCGGGCGATGTTGTGGTGGATCTCGACGGGGAGTTCGGCGAATTCAGACATGGCGGGTACGTTTCGTATGTAGATAAATGGATAAATGGTTGGTGGGAGGGTCTACAGTGTCGGTTGCCGGATTCTGATTTGTTACAGGCGTATAGTTGAGGGTTGAGGCTTGAAGGGTGAAAATTCTCCGTTGGGACTTCGAAAGCTCAGATCTCAGTTGGTGGATGTGAAGGTATCGCAGGTGTCTGGCTTGGATTGGGTCTCCGTCGTGATGGCTAGGCTTCTTCCCAGGTGCAAAGATCGAGGGTCTGAGAGTTTGGTTTGTCGAGTTGAATGCGGTTGCGGATTGGGATTTGGTGGTGAGGTGTCTGCTTGCTTGAATGGAACGAGAGCCTGAGGAAGTTAGCCAGTGAAATGAACAGCGTTATATATCCACTTCCCAAGTCAGCGTCCATATGCTACCTACTACGAATGCGATTTCACATCTGAGAGACCACGCCATGTCTGGCTCGAAACCGAGGGCTCGGACCGAATCATCGCAGATCGAGAACCTGAGTCACAATATGGAAGGCCTTCGGTACAGATTCCACCCTGATCCTGCGATATCCCGTCAAATTCGTGTCAAAGATATTCCCAGAAAGGATGTGACTTGCAGATCTAAGAAGCAGTTAGAAGCAATCGGTGAGTTGTTCAAAGGGTAAGTCACATTTCTGGCTTAGATGCGGGTGGCTGCCTTCCGTGACGGGAACATATGCGGTTTCTTTGGTGTGAGTGTCATTGTTGTGACCGCTGGCCGCGGCCGGTGAGGAGGATGAGGTATTAACGACGATATTCTTGATGGTGTGTTTAGTGGTAGAATTGGTGTAAGAGCGGTGGTCAGCCGAGAGCGTTGTGCTGGAAGGAAAGCACAAAGAAAGAAGAATTGATCGGATGGTTGATGAGGAAGGAAGTAGCGAGCTCGAGTCTCGACCGAAAGGTACTTACTTTACTTACGTGCCCATCAGACTAAGAATTTATCTAATCAGTGAATCAGTAGTATCCCATCTCTTGGCGCCACTTCACCAGCATTTTGGGAAGATACAGGTGACGTTCTAGTGAAGCACTCGACGACGCACTTGACGGCCGGTATAGCAACCTGAACGAAAAACATCTCACAACCACATCAAGCAGACCAAAAATAAGTAGAAACTCTTCAATTCACCTCCCTGCACCCCATTTTAGATCTCCAACCTACTTAGTATCTCCCCAACCCCGAAAAAAAAAACATATGAAAAAACGGAAAAGAAAAAAAGTAAGTAGAAAAAAGAAAAGCGAACCAAAGAGTATCCCAGAGCTCATATAAGTACTTGTACCACGCAAACTATAGAGCTACATCTCAGTAAGTACTTGCCACAAACAAGAACCAAAAAGAAAACTGAAAGTAAAAAACAGTTAAACGCTCAGTTTTTCAGCTTCCCTCACCATCCATCATTCACTAGCAAACGTCGTCAATTTACTCGTCAAAGATCAATTTGGTCACCTTGCCGATAGCAATGGTCTGGCCCTGATCTCTGAGGGTGAAGCGTCCGAGCTGCTGGTGGTCCTGGTAGGTCTCAAGGGGGAAGGTCTTATCTCCCTGGGCCTCGAGGCGGGCGATGATGGCTTGTCCTGGAGGGGTTGTTAGCATTCATCCAGCGGATTGATCTTTAATGTAGGACTTACCCTTGGCGGCGAAAGCTGGTGGCTTCTTGGACTTGCGGCCAGTTCCCTTCTCGAGCTTATGGAGCAAGGCAGCGAATGTCACCTCCTGGATGGTGGAATGGACGTGCATGACGCAGTTGAAGCCCGCGGTGAGGATGGACTTGAGGTCAATGATGTGGATCTGGGCCTCGAACGCTCTCACGCAGTTGACTGGCTTGGATCGCGAGCAGAGCACGAATCCCTCAACGACATCTTCTTCCTCAACACCTCTCACACGGAGACGAACCTGGTCACCGCAAGCAGCAACGTTGACTTCCTCCTCGGTCTCAGAGTAGATGGCCACGATTTCGACGGGGGTCTTTCCGGGCATCATGTAGAGGTTTCCACCCTTCTTGACGGCACCAGCCTCAACCTTTCCTTCAATGACGGTACCCATGTCCTTGTACTTGGTGGAAATTGGCATCAGGAATGGGGCCTTGAGCTTGCGGTCGGTCATCTTCATGTTATCAAGATAGTCGAGGAGTGATGGGCCCGTGTACCAGTCACAGACTCCCTTAGGAATTGGCTTCTTGAGGTTGTAACCAGTGATGGCGGAGATTGGCATGAATTGAAGGTCTATCCAGGATAGTTAGTTGCAGTTTCATGTAAGTTAGTTATGGTCTCTTACCAGTCTTTGGGTTGTATCCAGTAGCCTTCAAGAATTGCGCAAGCTTAGTGGTACACTCATCGTAACGCTCCTTGCTCCAGTTGACAGTTGGGTCATCCATCTTGTTGACGACGACAACAAGTCTGTTGACACCCTGAGTCTTGGCCAAGACAGCATGCTCTCTGGTCTGTCCACCCTTCTCGAAACCAGTCTCGTACTCACCCTTACGGGCAGATATGACGAGGATACCAACATCAGCCTGGGAAGCACCACCAATCATAGATGGGACAAAGTTCTTATGGCCTGGGGCATCAAGAACAGTGTAGCGTCTCTTCTCAGTCTCAAAGTAGGCACGGCCGACTTCGACAGTCTTTCCCTTGGCACGCTCCTCACGGGTCAAATCAAGAGCCCATGAGAGGTACCAGGACTCACGACCCTGCTCCTTGGCCTCACGCTTGAACTTCTCCATGGTTCTTTCGTCAACCATGCCGGTGGCATAGAGGATCGATCCACCCAACGACGACTTTCCGGCATCGACGTGACCGATGAAAATGAGGTTGACGTGCTCCTTTAGCGATTTGTTAGATTCTGTCTCTATTTCTGGGGGTCAATCGGAGTCGGATGGGGTTTGCCGTACCTTTCCGTAAACTTCAGCCAAGACCGAGTCGTCGAGGACCTCCTCCTGCTCCTTGAGAACAGCATCGGCCTCACGCTTCTCAGCAGCGGCGGTAGCAGCCTTCTCGGCAGCAGTCTTCTCGGTGGCGGCTGGAGCTGGGGAGGACTTGCCAGAGGCAGCTGGAGAGGACTTTGCGCTTGGGCCTGGAGTAGAGGCAGTGATGGCCTTGTTGGCGGCGGCCTTGTTTCCAGCCTCGGCCTTATCCGATGGTGTGTCCTTCTTCTCCTTTGGTGCGGCGGCGGCAGCTGGGGCAGCTGGCTTCTTCTCTGATGACCCACCAATGCTGAGAACCATAGGCTTGCTGTTTCCGGCATTGTTCAAGCTGAGGACTGGAGCGGGACCCTTAGCAGCTGGGGCAGCGGCTGGAGCAGCGGCCTTTGGTGCAGTTGGAGCAGCCTTTGGTGCTTGCTGGTTGCTCTGTGGGCGCTGAGCAATTGTGATTGGGGCTTGCTGTTGTGGTTGGCGGAATTGTTGTTGGTTGTTGTTGTTGTAGTTGAACTGGCCTGGTGCCTGGTTGTAGGCGCCATATTGTTGTTGTTGCTGGGCGCCATATCCAGCTGCGGCTCCGGCTCCGTACTGTCCGTATTGGTTATAGCCCTGTGGCTGCTGTTGGTAGTATTGGCTGTACTGGTTGTTCTGGTATCCACCATATCCACCACCATATCCTCCAGGAACAAAGCCTGAAGCTCCTGGGTTGAAGGTCGAGGCTCCGGGGTTGAATGTGGGCGCAGTAGCGTTGTATTGTGGGCGGAACTGTTGTTGTTGCTGCTGTTGTTGCTGCTGCTGCTGGTTGAGGTTGAGCTGCTGTGTCTGCTTCGCGAGGTCATCACCGGCAGCCTCCTCCCAGTTATCAGGTGTGTTGGACATGGTGAATGTTGTTGTGAATGTAGAGATGTCGCGGTGGAGACGGTGTTTTGGCGGGATGAGGGGTTGATGCGGGGTGCTGCTAAAAGACGCCCGGGAGAAAGATTTCTCTTGAGGTGTATTCGCCTACGCTTGTTGGTAGGTGGTGTAGTGGTAAAGGGTGGTATCAAGGGGGTTAGAGTGACGATGAGCCGATGTAAGTGAGCGGCGGATGCGACCTGTTCGAAAAAGTGTCGAGTTGTGATGTTGCAAACCGAGTAAAAATTCTTGGTCCTTGATGACATCAGCAATTCGGAAAAAATCTGAAAATTTCCAAATCCCCACAACCTTCACAGCGGAATTGAGAGCCGCCAAAGATGCGAATCTCAGTGAAATGGAAACTTACACAGTCGAAGCGTTTGCAAAATTTCAAATTGTGTTGGAAAGGCTTTTGTTTGTTGGAAAGCCGTGGTGGAGATGTGCCTTCCCGAGAGGGCAATCACGAGTTTTTGAAGGGAGTCCCGCTCCCCTGGCTTGGCGCTCCGGAAGTAACCGCGTCTCAGGTCGACTCATTCGAAACACCAAACGACACCATTCACCATCAAGAATCTTGAATCTCGACAATTCAAGATTGGGCGGCAGATCTTTGCATCGTGTAAAGAAATTTACTGTGAGTCATTATCCGCCATAAAAGAGTTGTACTGATGAGATGCTTAAAGAGACTGCACCGCCGCGTCAGCGTCTGCTAAATATTAGGGCGCAGCGAGTCAATGTCGTAATGCCCTGTAAGTTCAACAATTACTTACTCTTGCGCATCGATCAGGTCCACCGCACTACAATCAACCAACTGCCACCATCCGATCGTGACAGGAACTCCTCGTAGTGGGATCAGACTTTAGAAAAGTTCACTTGCGGAATCTGCCGGTCGCCTGCATGATAGTGCTCGCTTGATAATCAATCTTATCAGCATTCAACGACATGTTGCTTTACTTCTTTGCGTCCTCCGCTCGGAGCCGAGTCCTCGCAGTCGAGCGCATCTATTTCAAACTGAATATCGTGCGGGATATTTTCATTGCAAGAACACCAAATCCTAAAGGCCCCCAAATTAACAGCATGCTAAGTATGAACTTCGAATTCGACTAACTATCACCTAGTACCTACGAGCTCGACCGAGATCTCGAGAGGCTGGCCAGCTGGAGGGGGTGTACATCTGTGTTCTAACGTATGATATTATAATATTATCGGCTGGCTCTCCCGGATCGAAACAGTTTGGATTTGCTCATATGCGGTATTGTTCAACTCTCTTAGGGAGCTCGACTACTTCACCAAATTAATTGTCTTATTCACCATCCATCCCATCACCAAGGGTCGACTCGCTAAACAGAGAGTGGCCGAAAAACATGCCGCACAGGTTCTCGAGCTCGCGAGAAAGCCACAGCACCGCCCAAAGCAATCTGGGAGCAGATTCTCGAGCTGGAGCTATATCCCACCCATACACACCACCACCTGCCACAAGTTCCAACGGTATATCTCTCCACGAGTCCAGAAGTTTATCTAACCGATATATACAGATCTGCAGAGTTACCAATGGAACGGCTTCAACACTTACCAGTTAAAAATTTCCCTCTTCGACAGCCTTCCCGGTATGGCCCACCCTCGACTACACCGACTTCCTTCCAAATAATCCCACTCTTCCATCCATCAAGCCGATCGCAAAGGTTAACTGGGCCACACTACTCGAGGAGGTTCAAAGAGAGAAGGAAGATTATGCAGAATGGTATCGTTTGAACTACATGACAACCCCACACCTTTCGATCCTCTCTCCGATGCCGTTAAAATCGCCAGTTCTCAGATGGAGCAAGAATGGTTCGAACGTTCACCGAGAAAGGCATTTCTTCAGAATTCGAACGGCACTTCCAAGGGAAGGCCGGAACTAGATGAACCCAACTGGGAGCAGTAGTGAGGCTGGGTTTGTGTGGTATGATATGGCCGGTCAATTGGGCTATGATGGAAATCGATTTGAAGCTCTGTGATCTGCTTTTGGAAGGGAAACATCATATGGTTAAGAAGGAGTACTCACCAGACAGAAGGGTTGTGAAGTGGTTATGGATGCTTGCAACTCTTTACGATGACAAAAGATTAGAACATACTCTATTGCGATAGCCAAAGGAAACTCAAATCACATCTATGGAGCCAACCACTACAAAACAAAGCGCGAATGAGCTACGTACTTAATCCAGCAACCTGGCAATCCGAAACCAACAAAAGAAAACGCAGCTCCCTGGTCATGAGGGAGGTTATGTCATGCCTTTCTGCAACCCTATCAAAGCCAACAAGCTCAAAATCAAGCAGACCTAAGGCAACATATTCCATCACAGCAACTTCAGAATGTATCGATATATCTACAATGTGCCTGCGACTCCTGCACTACGATGTTGATTGCCAGTGGGAGTGTATGGTCTACTACTAGCTATCGTCATCCGTTTCTTTTAGTGCGTCATCCGTTTCTTCGAGTGCTTCATCCGTTTCTTCGAGTGCTTCATCCGTTTCTTCGAGTTCGTCATCCGTTTCTTCGAGTTCCAGCTCCTCCGTCGTCGACCTGCTCCTCAGCTTCTCGTGATAAAGGTACACCATGTGGCGTGCAATCTCATTAGGTGCTTTGTCTTGATCCACAAACCTTATGCCCTTTATTAAGTTATCTCGCCCCCCCCACTGATACACGTCGCTGTCGGTGGTAAAGCGTGACATTGGGTCGTGGCGCACCGTAATCCATCTGTAGTCAATCTTGCCGTCGATTGCTCGGTAGTATGTAGTGACTGGATCAGTTGTGTCATCATGTTTCTCCTCGAAAGTCGTGGATTCTGTTGAAAGACGCACCCAACCGGAAATCGTGAAGCAGCCATTTTTGTATTTATCGGAAGGCTTGTAAATCGCGACTTTCTTTAGAAGAAACCAACGCTTGAGGTACAAGGTAGTACGGTATCTGTAGAACGTACGTTAGCACGGGTTTGCAACGGTTGCTCACTTCGAGCGGAAGATCAGCATGCAGTAAAGTGGGTGTCTGTGGGAAAAACTTTGGAATGTGTGTTCTCTTACCTCTCGGTTTCGTCCTCATCTGCAGTACCTTTTACACGCTTGACCCGTCCACTATCTCCATCGATAAACGGACTAGCATTTCCGGATCCGGAACTAGACTCAGAATAGTTGCTGGAGAAAAGCTTCCCTACTGCCTGCTTTGACTTAAAAAGATCCATGGCGAATAGCTCCTCGATGTTTTCCTTCATTTTCTCATGATGAAGAATGGTACCTCCCGTTCGAATACCTTGGCATAGTCGCTCATAGAAAAAACATCCCTCCGGTAGATCCTTTACCGAGATTTGATACTCTTCATCTTCCTCTAAACCATTTTCGAGTTGCTTTATAGGGGAAGCTGAGTTGCTCATTTTCAGGAACACGAGTGAGGCGGTGAGATTCTGTAGTAACTGTACGCCTTTACCAGTGTTAACCCATGCAAGCTTTCCATGCTCAGACAAAAACAGTTATCAACGTACCAAGACCTGAAAACAGACTGCACACCAAACTCTTCAGCGATGAACTCGATACTACTCGGCCTGGAGACTGTACGCCTGACTGATAAGGTCGAGTGTCCGGGATGAGAGAAGATTTGCGAGAGTTGGGACTGGGTTCGACTTCTGCTTGAATTTGAGGATGGTTGAATATTATTCGAGAGAAACGGCCTGTAGAGATGGAGGCATCAGCTTATATAGGCCGAAGCCAGGGTGGCCATCTTGAATCATTTCGTTTGCAAGTGTCTCTTTCATGAATGATCTGATCAAGTCAGGCCGCATTCTGCCAGTGGTTTCGTTTGCCATTATTTCATTCAAGATGACCGGACCCGGTTCACGTCGCAATAAGTGAATGAACCGAATTTTGGCTACAGCCGATCCATCTACACAGCTTTAGTAGTGAAACAAAAGTAAACCAGTTGGCCAAGAACTACCATCTGAAGCACCTCCCAGCCCGTGGGATAGCATCAACGCCCTCCGACCCACCTCCACAGCAAAATGCTCCTCCAAATGCGGAACAACAAAGTAGTTCAGCCAGTTCTTGAACTCCATGCTCGTGCTGAAGCAAGCAACAGATCCGGTTATCGATGCATCACCACTGGCATTGTTTGGCTGATCTCGTGGACAAAAGAGGCCTACCAATTCGCCTTCATCATTCCATGCTCCTGCACCAATAAGCTCCTTGCATTCCGCAGATCCGCAAGCAGTCACTTCCATAGCATCTTGGTCATGCTGGTTTGTCTGGCTCGAGCCCAAAGAGGGCTCGGACAGTACAACCGGCTGTTCATCCCGAATACCTACAACATGGACTGTTGAATCCAAAGCAAACCCCGGACGGGGATAAATCTCTGTCCTAATCGGTGTTTCGCATTCAAATGTAAGAAGAGCAAACCCGGTGGGCTCGTAAGACGAGATAAGCACCAGGCTGGCATCATGGAGGTAATATTGTGATTGTTGATGTCACTCCGGCGAAGTAGCTTCATGACAAGCATCGATGTCCATTGCGTCTACTGGTGGAAAGCACATGTGCAAGATTTCGATACTTCTGGAGATTTCCGTTAGCTCGCTTCTCAAGAAAGTTCTGGTGGGAGACTTACTGGTCGTATTCATCGTCAAAGTCAACATTCTTTGCGAAAGTCATCGCAAGTCCAGGGGCGAGTAGGATGCCACCTGACACCTTTGGTTGACTGTCTGGAGAAGCTCTTGGGCGGGTTACAATCTGAATACCGGCCGGGATATGCCTATGAAGGTCGACATGTAAATGAATGGCAGGGTCTGCGAGGAAAGGCATGATAGCTAGTCTGCCAGTGAGCGATGCTGTGTTCGCGATCATAGTTAAGCCGGTAGTTGGGACAAGTGTCGCTGCTCGTGTCGTGATCGGGACTGAAGAGGCGAAACCTGCATGTTGGAAACGATTCGTCTGGGGGTCGATATATTTTTGGGAACGCTACGAAAACGACAGTATCTATTCCCTCGGGACAAAGCTCCGACTGGCTGTTTCCCCTCAAGTACGTAGCCAGTTGTTGAAAATCCCCGTCCATGTCCACCGCCTCCAACCCCCCTCCGAACCATGATCCTCAAAACTGCCCATACTGATCACACCCCTCCACATCATATTTCCCCCCCGCCAACCTCCACGGCGCCTTCGTCCGTAACGGCCCCACCTTCCTATACTCCTTCAACTCCTCCAGAGTAACCAACCGTCCCATCTCAATCTCCTCGTTAGAGAACTGAAAAAGACCTTCTTCGCATAACAACAGAATCGTCTCATGAGCTCATTGTAGAGCAACAGGTGCTGATTCGGCTGAGGCAAGAAATGGAGTCCAAAATCTTCCAGTAGAGCCTCGGAATAAGCTTGTAGCAAGTCGGGGGAGAAGTTGGCTCGGCTGGCGGCCTTTGTTGTTGCGAGATCGTTTAGGACTGATTCGATTGTTTCGGGAGGTGGCTTCGGGCTTGTATTCGAAGCTGTTTTGGCAGGGGAAGTGTCGATTCCAAGGTTGGGAGTAACTGGGCCAGGAGAGAGCTCCGTGGGCATTCTAGAGGAATAGGACGATGATGTTGTTGTAGGTAGATTGCAGGACGAGAGGGACATCGTGGCGTTGGGGTTGTTGCCGGGTGGGTATAAGGCCGAGGGTGCGAGGAAGGAGGAAGGGAGATGCGTTTGGCCCAGAGTGTGCAAGACACGTTGAAGTTGAAGGGGAGATTGGTCGGCCTTGACTGGTGGTGGTGGAAGTGTAGCCGGTGTTTGGCGGACCACTTTGCGAGGTATTGATAGTCGTGGTGATTGGCGGGACAAAGGTGAGCGGAGTTGGTGGGTACGCGATGACGTCCTGAGGAGCCGAATTATTTCCTAAAGAGGATGGGTTGTGGAAAGAATCGAAATCTAAAGGGAGCTCTTGTAGCTTGTTCCGACTCAACAGGAAGTACTACTCTCCCGAGGCTGATGGTTGAAAGCGGTCGAAGGCGGGATGGACTTGCTTATCGTAAATACTTCGTAATTAGGTGAGTACTTCCTACTCGGCAAGTGTAGATAAAACATGAAGGCCATACTTGCCGTACTGTTCTGAATCACGATGCTCGTGGATTAGGAAATATGTACCAGTGTAAACATAAGAAAACAGCCTTGCTTTTATACCATCTAGCATCTACACCTATCCAATCCCTCCAATACTCACATCCTCCATTACCAACTCCCTCCTTCTATCTTCCGCTCTCCAAACCCCCCTCTAAGCCGCAACAGGTGCCTTCTCCCCCACCTTCCCCACCTGCGCAACATCCACCTTCCTCGCCCCCTCCCTCTCCTTCCTCTCAATCTCCGCCAGCTCCCTCTCCACAATCCCCGCCCATCCAACGCCCTTGTAAACCTGCCCTGTATAGCCCATCACGACACTAGCCCCCGCCTTTCTCGCCTCATATGCATCCTGACCACTCGTGATGCCTCCACTAGCCCAGATATCGATGTCTCCCCGCACGCCAACCTCCTTCATCATCTTATCGTAGCGGCCTACAAGTTGCACCATCTTGTCCTTGAGGCCTGGGCCTGAGTACCCACCGACTTCTTCAGCCACGATCCGTTGTTCCTCTTCCGTCGTCTTGGGCGAGGAGATGGCAGTCTCGGGACGCGAGACGGTCGTGTTGGCGACGATGATGGCCTTGACGCCAGCAGCGCGAGCAGCGAGGATGACGCCGCGGATCTCATCATCGGTGTCGGAGTCGGGCGAGACCTTGACTGCGACGGGGGGCTTGGTAGCCTTGGGGACCTTGTTTGCCGCATTTACGACCGAGGCCAAGAGCTGCGAGAGGGGCTCAAAAGCCTGGAGGGAGCGCAGGCCAGGGGTGTTTGGTGAGGAGACGTTCACGACGAGAAAGTCGGCGTAGGGTCCGAGGCGGTCGACGCAGTAGAGGTAGTCCTTCTTGACGGCCTCCATGTCTTCGGGCTCGGTCCATTTGTTTTTGCCGATTTGCACGCCGAGGATCTTGCCGGGGATGAGAGAGGCGGGGAGTTTCTCGCATTTCTCGGCTTCGTGCTTGCCGGGGACGCCGTCGAGCACGGCTTGTTCGGTTAGGTCGTTGAGGATTGCGTAGCGCTGGACGCGGGCGCGGAGGCGGACGGCGACAGAGTCGGCGCCGATGGAGTTGAAGCCGTAGCGGTTGATGAGGGAGTCGGAGGTGGGGAGACGGAACATGCGGGGTTGGGGGTTGCCGGGTTGGGGTTTGGGCGTGATGCAGCCGATTTCGAGGATGGAGGTGGCGGGGGAGGTGTTGAGGAGGGGGTCGATCGATTCGCCGTGCTTGTCGAGGCCGGCGGAGATGGCGATTGGAGAGGCGAGGGGATGGCCGAAAACCTAGAGGGGGTGGGGTTAGCGAGAGATCTACCGGAGATGGCCGGGGGATTGGGGGTACTTACGGTGGTTTCGAGGCCGGTAGTCTTGTAGGAGGGTCTTCTTTCCCGAATGCCGACGCCGAGATCGTGGCAGGCTCGGACCGACTCGAGGGAGAACTTGTGGGCCATTTCGGGGTCATCGTGCCAGATGTAGCGCACGAGAGGGATGACAATGTATTGGTGGGCGGAGGAGCGAGAGTCGGTGAGCGTCAGGTAGCCGTAGATGGTAGCAAAGACGCAGGCGGTGCCCCAGGCAAAGTTCTTGAGCGTTTGGGTGCCATTGGATTGGGTGGTGTAGGATCGGGTAGCCGGGATGCCGGAGCTTCGGAGGGACGGTGTCAGACCGGTTCGGAAGGGAGTTGGACGGAGCGAGTGGCGGAGGAGGGCCGAGCGAAGGAGTGGTGGTGCCATTGTGGTGGTGGGAGCGAACGGCCGCTCGTCGTTGATGGTGTTTTGGGGCTTTGGGACGCTGGGAGGGATGAGGTAAAGATTATTCGCTTGTCGTCATGGCTGGCTTAAACATGGTTGGGCGCTCGGCTAAACACGTGTGAAAAGTTTTGACACTCGGGAGATGCCAGGGATGTCAAGGTCACATAAAGTAGACTTGTGCAGACTCGATGGCATTTCTTTTCAAATGTTTCAATACTCTATATACAATTGAATATTATTATTGAGATATAAATAACCCATACTTTACTTGTTGATGCAAGAGCGTCTCTTCCCCAGTCAAACGCTTTGCTGTCCAAAACTTTACTTCCGCTTCCTCCCTAGCCTCTCGCTTACATAAACCGCCCCTTCGCGCCTCGAATTTCCTGGCGAAACCACCATCTCCAGTTCGCTCCCACGATCCACCACACCACCAAAACATCACCACCTTCAATCCCATCACCACCACCACCATGCCTCCCAAAAAGATGACCGCCAACCCGGTGCGGCCCGCCCGCTACCGCCCCGGCAAACCAATCGCCCCCGAAGAAAACTCATCATCGGAAGAAGAAGAGGAAGAGGAGGAGGCCGAAGCCGCATCCGACGAAGAAGAAGCGCCAGAAGAAGCCCCCAAGCCCAAAAAACCCACCGCCAAACCCCTCATCGCCACCGACGCCCTCAAAAAAGTCAATCTCAACGCCCGCTTCGAAGAGTCCCGCAAAGAAGAAGAAGCCCGCAAAGCCGCCGAAGAAGCCGCCAAAGCCAAGGAAGTCGAGGAGGAGTACGAGACTGCCTCTGAGGAAGAGTCTGACGAGAGCTCAGACGAAGAGTCGAGTGAAGAGGAGGAGGAACCGCAGCCAAAACGGGTCTTTCTTCGCCCGACTTTCATCCCGAAAAATAAACGCAACGGCAAGAACGTCCTTGGCTCGGAGGAGGAAGCGCAGAGGAAACGCGAGGAGGAGGAGGAGCGGAAGAGGGAGGAGGCGAGTCGCGCGGTCGAGGAACATTTGAAGGCGACGGCGTTGAGTAAGGCTGGGAAGGCGGCGGATGAGGACGGTGAGGATGAGATTGATGATACGGATGATGTTGATCCGACGGCTGAGCGGGCGGCGTGGAAGCTGCGAGAGTTGAAACGGATCAAGAGGGAGAGGGACGCGCTGGAGGCGGTGGAGAAGGAGAGGGAGGAGATTGAGAGGAGGAGGAATATGGATGAGAAGGAGCGGTTAAAGGAGGATTTGCAGTATGTTGCGGAGCAGAGGGAAAAGGCAAAGGAGGAGAGGGGCAAGATGGGCTTCATGCAAAAGTACTACCACAAGGGTGCCTTTTACCAGGATGATGAGAGTGAGGTGGTGCAGAGGAAGGATTATGCCACGGCAAGGGTCGACGATGATATTGCCGACAAGGAGCATCTGTCGAAATACATGCAGGTTAGGGCGCTGGATGAGGTGGGCAAGAGGGGAAAGACGAGGTGGACACATTTGGCGGCAGAGGATACGTCCAGGGCGGCGGATGGGAAAGGCGCTAGTCCCTGGTTTGATCCGAGGAATACGGCGGCGAAAAAGATGGCTCAGCTACAGGGTGGACTCAAGGATACAAGGTTCTTGCCGGATATGGAGGCGCCAAGGCATAGGGAAGGGGATCAGAGGTTCCAGAGGGATCCGAGGCCAGAGAGGGAGGACAGAGATAGGAGGGGTGAGGCGGGTGGAAGGTATCAGGATAGGGACAGAGATGGAGGAAGAGATGGGCGAGGTGGTGATGGAAGAGGTGATCGGTGGGACGATCGTCGGGATAGGGATAGAAGAGATGACCGTAGAGACGATAGGTCGAGGAGAGACGATGATAGGCCATCACGACAGAGAGATGACTCGAGGGAGAGGGATAGGAAACGGCCAAGTTCTGCAGAGAGGGTGGACAAGAGACGGAAGATTGATGCCGATTCGTGATGCAGGTTGGCAAAAGCTACTTTATTGGGCTGATGGGTCTCCTCCAGCGAGGATGTTGCACCAGATTGCGGTTGTTTTTCTTCATGTTTGATTACGGCATTGTTTCTTATCGATAGAGCCTCTGGATATCGTTTTGCTTATTATTTTTACTACGGGAGTTCGGTTATATACGGGGTTTTTTATTGTTTGAAATTGGTTCTCGAGACTCTCTTGTAGCTTATGGAATGCCTTGTCTCGGGTTGCTGCGTTGACGTGTTGGAATTCTGCATGCGTCAGATGTTCCTTTATCGTTCTCGAAGGATGATTACAAATGTGGTGGTGGAGATTGTTGCCGGTTTTGGTACATGAAGATACAGGTGGCCATGTAGTTGTACTTTTTATATTATAACGGCTATTAAGGAATTCACTTTTAATACGAGTACGAGCGGTTGAATTATACTCCTCAATTGGTCCATTTCGGAAGCCCGTGCCGTTAGCGTTGGCAGATTATCTTATCTTTTCTCTGCCTTCATTCCAACTCCGCATCTCAATTCTGCCACCAAAAGTTCATCTCCAATTGACTCATCTCGACACTTTGTGGTACTCTGTTTGTTATTAGAACCTGTGAGTATCCTTCTACGACTTGTTCAAATACCTTCTGACAAGTATCACCAACTCTCAGTCTCGGAACAAATTCACGAGGACAACATTTCCCACCAGTTCTCAGCAACCCCACCAAGCCCGCGCCCGCCTCATTCAGTGTTCCGCTCCCGCCCTCACACCAGGCCGCCAAACCAACCCAGTCAGCAACCATCTCTCGACAACGAAGCTTCAATTGCCATCACCAGGCGAACCGATCGCTATAATAGAGGCTCGAGTATCGCTATAGTTTGAAATATCCAGCCAATTTCCATAATGGCTTCCGGTGTAGGCTCTCCATTCCGCCCCAAAATTCCTCTCTCCTCCAGAGCCTCCGAACCCTCTCCTTCTTTTTACCCTCCAGACCTTCCAGCTCCCCAAGTCTATTATAAACTCCCAAACTCACACGATCCCCAGGTTAAAGTACAACCCGACTTTGAGACTGTCGCCGAGATCCTCGCCCGTCCAACAGTCGAGCTCGGCGACGAAGATGAATCTCCCAACATGGTGCCGTTGTTTGCCAGTGTGCCAGCCGAATTCCTCAACCCTTCTTCGGCCTACCTAAAGTTGTCGCATGCGTGAGTAGCCTCGGATGCTTTGGATAGGATAGGATAGGACAGGGAAAGACAAAAAGAGGCGAGGCCACCACAACGCTAACCCAGAAGCAGTGCCAAATCAAAGACGTCCTTCCTCCTCGAATCAGCCTCTTCCCGCGAAACCATTGCCCGCTACTCCTTCCTCGGCACCTCTCCCCGCAAAGTCATCCGCTCCGGTGCGCCCTACGGTGACAATGTCGACCCGCTGATCGAGTTGGAGGAGGAGCTTAGAAAGTTCCGCCCCGCAAAAGTTCCCGGTGTCACTCTTCCACCACTCACTGGAGGCGCTATAGGCTACGTCTCTTATGACTGCATAAAGTACTTTGAGCCTCGTACGGCCCGTGACTTGAAGGATATCCTCGAGATTCCAGAGAGTTTGTTTATGTTTTACGACACCATCGTCGCTTTTGACCATTTCTTCCAGCTGATCAAGGTCATCACCTATGTCCACCGCAAAGACGATCTCAAGGCAGAGTACGAGAGGGCTGTCAAGGAGATTGAGGAGGTGGTCAAGGTCCTGTCGACACCTGATGTTCCATTGCCAGAGCAGGGCCCTATTGAGCAGGATCAACAATACACCTCCAACATTGGCCAGTCTGGATACGAGGGTTTCGTACACAAGCTCAAAGGTATAACGATAGTTATCTCCATCTAGCCTCGACTAACTCTTCTCCCTCCAGAACACATCACCAAAGGCGACATCATCCAAGCCGTCCCCTCCCAACGCTTCTCCCGCCCCACCTCCCTCCACCCCTTCAACATCTACCGCCACCTCCGCACCGTCAACCCCTCCCCCTACCTCTTCTACATCGACTGCGACGGCTTCCAACTCGTCGGCGCCTCCCCGGAACTCCTCGTCAAGTCCGAGCTCGGCCGCATCATCACCCACCCCATCGCCGGTACCGTCAAGCGCGGCAAGACCAGCGAAGAAGACGACCGTCTCGCCAACGAGCTCCGCGAATCCCTTAAAGACCGTGCCGAACATGTCATGCTGGTCGACCTGGCCCGCAACGACATCAACCGCGTCTGTGATCCCATGACTACCACCGTCGACCGCCTCATGACTGTCGAGCGCTTCTCCCATGTCATGCATCTCACCTCGCAGGTCTCGGGCGTGCTCCGGCCGGGTATGACGAGATTTGATGCGTTCCGCTCCATCTTTCCCGCCGGAACTGTCTCGGGTGCGCCAAAGGTTAGGGCAATGGAGCTTATCAGCGAGCTGGAGCAGGAGAAGCGAGGCGTCTATGGTGGTGCTGTAGGCTACTGGGGCTACGAGAGTGACAGCATGGACACGTGTATTGCCCTGCGCACAATGACTGTCAAGGACGGAGTAGCCTACCTCCAAGCCGGCAAGTAACACCCTTTGCTATTATCTTACTATACTAACAATCCCCTTCTAGGCGGCGGCATCGTCTTTGACTCGGACCCCTACGACGAATGGATGGAGACAATGAACAAGCTGGGCGCAAACATGCACTGCCTGGTCGACGCAGAGGCGAGATATACGCGCTTGCAGCAGGCCGAGGGAGACAAGGGCACGGATCTTAAGGGCACGCCAGGCGCGACGGAGGAGGAAAAGGGGAAGGTCTCGGTGGGGGGTGGATTGTAGAAACTTCCGCCGCGTATTTTGTTGCTCTGAGGCCGACCTTTTGAGGGTGATGCGGGTGTTCTTGGGTTAGCTCTTGTTGGGGAGAGGGTGGGGTGGGGTTGAGGCTTGGTTGAGGTGTAGGCTTGAGGATAAAGGCTTGAGGCCTGGTGGGGTATGCTTATGACGGAGTTTTGGGTGGGAAAATGTTGGGATATCGTAGAATGAATTGGTTCTTTTCAGCGTGGATATCCTTTGCAGTCTGTGGTACCTCTGTGGATATGTTTTGGTTATGGATATTCTGTTGCCCCAGTAGCCCTTTCACCTCCAGGTAAGCCTTTTCGACTTGGTAGCATCATCTTCAACAGCCATCCATTTCGACTACCGTTATTCCATCATTCTCACAAGTCTTGGGATTCAATTACACAACTTCAGCAGCAAAGGTACGTAGGTATGCAAAACTCTTTCCCATTCTATCCCACCAAGAAACCTACACCACCATCTCCCCTACTCTAATTCACCCCCCTACTCGCCGCCAGTTTCACCGCATCCACCACCGCCCCAACCCACCTCTCCGCAATCTTGACATCCCCCGCCACATCCGGCAACACCCTCTCCCTCCTCCCCGACCGCCCCCACAAACTATCCTGCCACGGATCATACCCCGTAAACTGATCCACCACATTAATCGGGCTCCTGCTCGTCTGCCGCTGATTCGCCCACGGCCAAACCAGCGCGTTGAACGGCGAGATGGGGTCCCAATGTTGCGTCTCGGGCGTGGTTACTATGCCGATGAGTTCAGCCACCTGGAAGGAAATATTAGTATGAAGCACCTCTCTGTCTGGCCCGGGTTACCAAGATGATGATGTTTGGATTCCGCGCCCTCAACTGCTCCACCGCTCGATCTAACGCAGCCAACACCAATCCCGGCTCTGTCCCAGCCAGGAGGTCGGGAGTGCCGATGTGCACTAGGGCGATGTCGGGGCGTTTTTTGCGGAGCCAGACGGGGAGGTTCTCGTCGAGGACCATTTGCGTTGCCATCATGTCGGGGTGGCCTTCGTGCGAGAGGTCCCATTCGTAGTCTGCCCGCGGGCAGGATGTGGCGTTGGAGAGGGAGCTGCCGATGAATTGGAAGGGAGGGAGTGAGGGCGTGTCGAGGAGGTGTTTGTAAAGGTAGGCGCGCCAGCAGGACTGCGGGGGTGTTAGTGAGGATGAGATGATGGGTATGGTGGGGGGGAAAGAAGGTGGGCGGAAGGGGGGCGGACTTGTGAAGTGATGCTATCACCCAGGGGTAGAATTTTGATTTTGGCATTGACGGTAGTAGGGAGCAGTAACATTAGAGTTATGATGAGAGCATTTGGTAAGGTCTGGCCGAGGAAACGCATGTTGTTGTTGGTATTAATTGATTAGGTTGATGGAAGAGATCATGAGCAGTTGCGGGAAAGAAGTAGCAGAGACAAGAAAGCCTTAAAGTAGAACAAAGGTACGCAAGGGGAAGACGAGATTCGGGATTTGGAAAAACTCAGTTGGCAAGATGTTGTTGAAGCCACAAAATTCAAAGTCAAACTCATCGAGTCTGCTGGGGTGGGAGGATATCTTATAAGTTCTGCCTCGGTACCGGATACCTTTCACTTGCGTATACACTGAAGGTGGAAACTATGGGTTGGGGCACCGTTGACTGTGCTGCAGATTCGGACCTTTTCGCCGAGATTCTTTGGGATTGGTGCCTTTTTTGTTTCGAGCGGAAGCATGCAGGGTTTTGCGGCTCTGCATCTTATTCAGATGAATAGATCATGAAAGTGTCCAGTTTAAAGCAGTTTGTTCACAATCGGGTACTGAGTCCATTACAAAGTAAGTAGGTTAGCATTGAACTTGATGCGAGACTGAAGTTGAAGAAGCATTCGATATATCACTACTCATCGTCAGTCTAGATCTACTACTATGCCACCGGTTTCCAACCTTTTCACATATTCGAAGAAAACTCAATGTCCAAGTCCAAAGTCCGTTCTACATGACTTCTAAGTTGATATATAGCCGGGCCGCTTCCACTCACTGGCAGTTTCCATCGACGATCTCGATGCATTTCCCAAGCATCCTACTGCACTGGACACGATGTCAAGGGTGGATTCATATATGCATCCCACTTCCGATGCATCCCTCCATAAACCCTCTCCAACTCCATCCACGCCTCCATCGCGGTCATATCGTAACCATCACCTTTGCCGCGCGTATAATTCGAAATACGCCCGACAGCCGCATCATCGATAGCAACCGAGATGAGTAATAACGCCTTGTTGTCCTTGTCTACAAAATCCTCATCATCGAAGATGACTTTCCTCATTGCAAATACTTCCTCGTCGGTGGTGGGGGCTTTGCCCAAGCCAGACACGATAATGCCGAACCATAATCCTTCGGCCAGGAAAAGTGCTCTCATGCGGAATGCCCAGGCGGGGTAGTTGGTTTGGTAGATGTCCTCCGAGTGGTAGGGGCCGAGCTCTTTTCGCGACTTTGCCACTTTGGCGTAGAGCTTGGGGATGGCGGTGACGAGATGCTCGCTTGTGGTGGGTCGTTGCGCCATGGTGTAGACTGGTGGGACTGGGACTGGGTTTGAGTGCGGGTATGTATGTATGTATGGATGGATGGATGGAGGGATGATCGGATGGATAGATAGATGAGCTGACTTTGCCTGGTTTATAAGGTCAGTAAGAAGTTTTTGTGGACAGTTTTACTCTTTCTTTGCTGACATATTCCGGTGGCAATGTCCTGATGCCAGGCTCTTAGAAACCCGACGGAATTACGTTTCGTGTTGAGGTGGCTCGAATCTCTCATCTTCCAGTTAGTTGAGCGGAGACTTGAATGGCACAAATGAAAATGGCAGGCCTAACCAAAAACCATGGGAATACCCCTAGAACCTGTAATTGGGAACTGGTCGCTCGCAATACTCCTTTGAATTCCGGTAGTTCATGCCTCGGCATCTCGATGATAATTTGATATCATCATTGCAATCAGCGATAGCGAAAGGCTACCAGTAGACTGTACATGAAATTCTCTTAGCAGCCACGAGCTTTCCCCCGAGAGATTTGGACAAGCTGTGAATTACTACCTTTTTCGGGCGCCAAGACTCTGCACTTGCCGCCTCGAGCCCGCACTTCACCTTCAAGTTCTCAAAGAGTCCCCCTTCTAAAACTTTCCGCTCTCCCAAACTCCCAAGCTGGCGTTTGAAACTTGCTTCCTATCCTCAACAACAACAACAGTGCCTTGGACTTTACGTTTCCAACCACCAGCCCAGAACCACCGTCCTTTCGTTTCTACTATTTTTTATCCAACTCTCCCGTTTTCCACCTCAACCAAACTTCGACTCACCACCCTCACCTCCTCCACTACAACAATGTCGCAATCCAACGCAGCCATGAGCCTCTCCAATCTCTTCTCGCTTCCCCTCACCCTCGCCAATCCCGCACCTCCTGATCAGAACACGGAAGCTGCCGAAACAAGCCCAATCCCCGAATGGATGATTGTATCAAACGGCGGTGGGACGTGGCAATTTGGCGGCGCTTCGAAGCCCAGAGTTTTGCTCCTGTCGCTCCTTTCGTTGTGTCCTCTGCTGGCGATTGTGTTGGCAAATCAATAAGGTACGGATCTTACTGGTGGTGGATTATGAGGATTCTGGGAAATACTAATCCAGCTGTGATAGGTGACGACGGTGGAGCCTTGAGCATTTGAACCTTTATCCCCGATGTTGGAGTATAAAGTTTTGGAGCTGGGTGTGCCAGGTGGACGGTAAGATTGTCATTCAGACTAGGAGTTTTCAGAGACTGAGTAGTGTCTAGCAGACTGATTCGAATACCCTCTACTTGAGATCATGTGCAGGCCCGGCCGTCGAAGGGTAGGAAGGTGGATGTACCAGCCTTGTTTCTTTGGAGTAGATATGAATCAGAACCGATAACCCAATTCTTTCAGTTGCCATTTCCTGACGAGCGGATATATACAAAAGCAATAACCAGCTGTTGTGGGCCTTCATCACTTGCCAGGGCCAGCTTGGGCAAGTCGATGAGATTGGTATCATTCGAACTCTCTTGATGCTCGATATTGTAGTTGCTGGGCTGTCCACATGCACTTACTGCCATGCATAATTCGGCCTTGCTTCCAAAGGCCCAGAGATGCCATGGAACTCGATCAACCATTAGCTGCTTATGTCCCTGTATTGTCTTGTAGGTACCAGTAATAGTGAGGTGCTTGGATCCATTTGTGATGTGAGCTCGTGAGTTCTAAAATTCTGGAGAAACAGCTACACCGTATCGCCACAAGGCATGTATATGGCTATTTTCTGCCGACTGCTGCCGGCTTCTTTTATCAGTGCATCATGGGTATGAATTTTCGAGCTTCAACGGTGTTCTTCCGAGTCATCCAAGCGCAAAATACCCAGACTCTGTGCTTCGAAGTGTAACACAGGCTACTTCCTACTAGAGAAACGCAAGGCTCGACTTACTCCCCTATAATGCAAGATTTAAAACATACAGCACTGAGGATTCCCGTGTGGTCACCCACCACAGTACTAACTCAGCGATTAGAAGCTTGACCAGAGGAGAGCGGACGGGATCCTGTATATTCTTCTATCTGTGGCCGTATATACAGCGACGTGCACGTAAGGGTCTATACTTCAAAACTTATTCCCGCTTGCAACACTTGCCTCTCGTGCACACAACTCGCCTTCCGAAACGGACACTGTACTGCCGAATACTCAAACCTTTGTTCGTTCACCCCCATCATTTCCTCTTGATCGAAACAACATCACACTCTCATTCTTATCATTACTAGTCAAAACCAACCCACAAACACCGTCCTTCGTTTCCACCTCCTACCAAGCCCCTTCAACGTTCCGCCAACTTCTTTAACACCAACTCTCCATCCAAACCACCAAACCAGGCCCCTCCTCTCCTTCACCATGACAGTCTCGGATTACAGCTCCGCAATCTTTACGTTCCAACAACCTTTTACCTACGCAAACTTGGGACACACCATCTACTCGCCAAGCAGCTCATCTATCACGAATGCGGCTGCTTCGAAGCCCAGGCTTTGCCTATTGTCCCTACTCACGGTCTTGCCGGTGCTGGTTCTGATTCTGACGAATCAATGAGGTATGGATCAATGTTGCAGATGCTTGACAAAGGACAATGGTAACAGTAAGTAGTAGTGTTTAAGCTCACCCAGTTATCGTCTTTGGTGGTGGATTGATTTCTTGATGCATTGTCCGACTCCGACTTGTACGAATACTAAGGTAAGAGCAATTGTAAACTCTACCTCTAGCTTGTTGCAACTGCAGAGACTAACTGATGCTTAGGTGCTCGCGATATCTAGCTCTCGTCCTGGAGCCCAAGTTGTGAAGAGTCCCACCGTTCGACACTCAGAATCCTGCCTCAATTAATACCGGAGGAACGAATAGCTGCTCTTATCGGTCGCACAGGATGTCGATGGTGATGAGAGATGCTGGGAGCACTGGTCATTGTCTCCAAGGTTGCTTTTGGTTAGCTATGTAGTAGCTACTGTCAGGAAGGGTGTTTTGGGTGGACCGGTTAGGCGGTTTGATGATGCTGTTGAGTACTTATCGCCCCCGAGCCGACTCCAGATCCAGTCTTGGACGTACAAATCTACTCTATTACCCATGCCCTGCTCGTTCTGCTGCCAGTGGTACATCGAACTTTTTGAATTCAAGTGATCTCCAACCATGCATGGCCTTGATCAATCAATACTGCCCCTTGAATAATCGGGAGACGTTAGGAGAGTAGCCTGCTCCTCAGCAGATCGAATGGCCCCATGCCAGTGTTTAGATCAATCAACTGATCTCTGTCTGTTGCCATCAAAGTGAGAAGCAAAATGCAAAACATACAACACCGAGGATTCCCATGTGGTCGCCCGCCACAGTACTAACTCGGCGATTTGAAGCTTGACTCTGGGAGAGCGGACGGGATCCCGTATATTCTCCAATCTATGGCCGTATTTAACTGCTTCATTTTGTTTTGTACCGACTCTTGCTGTAAAACCTAGATCTCATTCCAAAACCGGTGACTCGACCTGTTGAGCTCATGAGGCATTGACTGATACGGATTCGGTTAGCATAGCTTAGTCAGACAGCTTTAGTCAGATGGGCTTGGCGCTCTGGTCGAATGACCTTCGTTCTGTAGCTTTTAGAA
>ML119704.1:124082-256229 GCA_003788565.2 Ascobolus immersus RN42
TGATACGGATTCGGTTAGCATAGCTTAGTCAGACAGCTTTAGTCAGATGGGCTTGGCGCTCTGGTCGAATGACCTTCGTTCTGTAGCTTTTAGAAATGCAAGACTATCACCAACACACAATTTCCGATCTCTCATAACGAGGAGACCTAGGATCCGTGTCATTGACCGAGAAAAAAAAAACAATGCGGTACAAAAACATCTCAACATACAGCACCGAGGATTCCCGTGTGGTCACCCGCCACAGTACTAATTCGGCGATTTGAAGCTTGACTCTGGGAGAGCGGACGGGATCCCGTAAAATCTTCAATCTGTGGCCGCATGTGACTGCCTTCATTTTGTTTGTTATTAGTGCTTCTGTAACACCTAGATCTCATTCAGAAACCGGTAACTGGATCTTCTGAGGCAAAAGAGCGCGCCTGTTCAAATGCGGCACAAAAATTAACATGTTAGCATACATACAGCACCGAGAATTCCCACGTGGTCACCCAGCGCAGTACTAACTAGGCGATTAGAAGTTTAACTCTGGGAGAGCGGACGGCGGACGGGATCCCGTGCTTTCTTCAATCTATGTCAGTATGGGATGGACCTGTGCTTGTAAGTATAGTAGTATGTGTAGGGATCGTGGTCTGGACTGAGTGGATACAGTCTGGGCTCGATACACCGGATATCGATAAGCCGGATTATTTGATAGACCGGACGCCCTGACTTTCATGGGCTTATATGGGAGCCCACCAAAATAGCACTTGACAAGCCGGAAATTTCGATAAGTCGGACGGATTCTGTGGAATATTGGGCATCCGGTGTATCGAGCCCAGACTGTAGTTAGAATTCGGGCCGATTCCACGGGAGACCGCCGAATCGTCCAAGGGCCGACAGCCGGTGGACTGGATAGGGAAGCCGATCAATTGGGACAGGACTGCCGAAGGACCACGGAAGGAAGGTGGAGCCCGGAGATTCCGACTATATAGACCCCGTAGTTCTCGTCAATGGAAGATCATCAATCTCAGACACAACAGTATGGCAGACAGAAAGCAGCCTAGAAACGCATGAGATATAAAACATACAACACCAAGTGTTCCTGCGTGGTCACCCACCGTAGTACTGACTTGGCGATCGGAAGGTTGACTATGGGAGAGCGGACGGGATCCCGTATGTTCTTCCATCTATGGCCGTATGTGACCTGTACAGTCTGGGCTCGATACACCGGATGCCCAATATTCCACAGAATCCGTCCGACTTATCGAAATTTCCGGCTTGTCAAGTGCTATTTTGGTGGGCTCCCATATAAGCCCATGAAAGTCAGGGCGTCCGGTCTATCAAATAATCCGGCTTATCGATATCCGGTGTATCGAGCCCAGACTGTAAGTAAAACCGTTGACTTAAGTTAGTTATAACAACCCGCCAAAACATTACTGTAAAGTTCTCAAAAGGTTCAAGTACGGATACAGAAAAATACATACAGCACCGAGAATTCCCACGTGGTCTCCCACCGCAGTACTAACTCAGCGATTAGAAGTTTAACTCTGGGAGAGCGGACGGGATCCCGTGCTTTCTTCAATCTATGGCCGTATGTGGATGTACGTTGCTGGTTGTTTTCTAGACTAGCAATTAGCACAAGGTTCGATCTCCATTGCATTGGAAGGATCTTTAGGCAGAGTGCCAGTGCTCTGCCCCGGATGGCCACTCCCTACTAGTATCTAGCAAATGAACAACGCACCGGCTTTCATACTTCTGTGTTACACTTGTGTGCCTTCACAGGCACGATTTGAACTGAGCAAGGAGATTCAAGGCAAGCTTTGGAGGTTTATAACCGAAGAAATTAACAAGCTTCTGATGCGCATTCAACATAGAGAAGAGGAATGGGACTGAAAAGGATGAAGGATATTCTAACAATCGATTCACAACTCTAGAAAAATGTCGAAAGATCATCAACGCTAGCTCAACTTTTCCCATAATGAGCAAGTAAAAAAAAAAAACATAACGCCCCTAGAAAGCCTGACCCTCCCAAAGATCTCTCACGATCCCCATCCCAAACCTCACAGCCATATTGAAGCCTCTCTCCACTAAACCTTCATTCCTGTCCGGATGAAAGCTCTACTTCTTACCCTGAGTGTACTCCAAGCTGCGAACCTTCATAAACTCGGCAACAACCTCCTCAGTAACCTCCTTCCGTCTCGCCTGGAAGTCGCCAACATATGCCTGGAGCTCCTTGATACACCTAGCCTTCAGCTCACCGGTGAGGAGATCACCCTTACGGTAGGAAACCCGGATGGATTCGAGCTCTTCGTCGTCTTCAAGGAAGAAACAGAGGTATTGGAATGCAACGTCGACGTCGGGGTTGCCGCCAAACTGGCGCTGCTCTTCGAGGGTTGCTGCACCTCCGGAGAAGCCGTACTTGTTGATCTTCTTCTTGCTGAAAGGAAGTCAGCGGATGTCACTTGAGAAAAAGATGAAAGGGAAGGGCAGTTCATACATGTTGTTCATGGTGTCGTTCATGAAGATGGCGGAAGAGTCGATCGAGGCACTCATCTTGGAGCCTGGGCCTTGGAGAGCTGGGAAGAAAGAGGCGTGGATGAGAGCTGGCTTGGGGTACTTGAGCCTGGCAGCGACATCGCGGGTAAGACGGAAGTATGGGTCCTGATCGATGGCGCAAGGAATGAGGGCAGGGATCTTGAAGTTTTGCTTGGGGTCGGTGCCGAAGATGTGAGGGAAGGAGTTGGAGAAGGAAGTGGCGGCTTGGATGGAGGCAAAGTGAACCTTTCCAATGTTGTCACTTATACGGGTTAGCAAGCGAGAGACAAAGAGCGCGCTTGGACTGCTTACCTGTCGTTGAAACCGAATGTGGCCTTGGACTGGTTTACGGTGATAAATCTCGAGATACGCACTATGTTCTTGTAGAATTCACCGCCAACGTACTCCAAGTCCGAGAAGATGAAAGTCTTCTTGACGTCAAACCCAACGGCGATGATATCCTTTGCGTTCGTTTTCGAGAAGCCGATAACATCGTCAATTGAAAGGGTGTTCTTGAAAAGGAACTTCTCGTCGTCGGTCATCATGATTACGAGAGGGCAGTCAAAGACATCCTGCAACCACCTAGATGATGAGGTTAGACCACGTAAACAGATACACAGTAACTTTGCAGCAAAGTGGACACCCACTTGGTAAACATGAAAGGAACCATATGACCGAGATGCATAGAGTCCGAGGATGGACCTCTTCCAGTGTAAAGGAAAAATGGCTCCTTCTTCTCATAGCGATCCAAGATCTTCTCAAACTCGCGGTGAGAGAAGACAATTCCTCTTCTCAAGAAGCGATGTGGCTTGTGACCGGTGAGTTTTTCGAAGCGCTCGAGGAGTTCTGGCGAAATACGGCGCGTACCGAACTGCTCGACGAGCTTATCGTAGTCGATGGCCTGGACTTTGCCGTTGACGACGGCACCTTGTACGTTCCATGGATCAACGCTCTGCGCGGCAGTGGCAGACTCGGCGGGAGCGGCGGAGGGATTGGCGACTACGGGGTCCTTGATCGAGAGGGCTGCGGCCTCAATGGTAGGTGGCTGTGGGTCGGAAGAGGCCATGGTCGTAAAGGCTCTGGTGATGGGATGGAGAGGATGAGATGGTGATGGTGGTTGGGTAGTCCAAGGGTCTAGATGAGATGGAACAAGTCGTTTGGTAAGGCGGGGTGCAGAACCGTTGAATGCGGTAGTCGATCTTTACTGTGTTTGGGTCTAGCGCGGGGTAAAAAGAGTCACCTTCCGACAGCTTAATAATCTCCTACGGTAGGGCTGTGGCTTTCCGAATGGAACTTCTGTAAGGCTGCGATGTGCGAATCAAAAGATTAAGGTTTTGGAGATCAGTATTTAAGATTTTTGGATGTGTCGAATGTGGTGATTCACCTGCCGATTACTCAAAGATCGTCCAGTCAGAACTCGGTTCAGCGTTCGGTACCAACCATTAAAACTCTAGTGTCCCAGAACGGACCTGCTTGCCGGTTGCTCACAGAGGGAACGCCATCTGCGAGACGAGAAGTTTGAAGTACTTTTGCGGGCATAAAATCTGCAGACAGGTATATGATTACTACAGCTACTAACTCCAGTCACCTGGGGTCCTTCCAGTCATTCAGAGAGCACAAAGGGAATCTACGCAGACAAAGAAGCAGTCATCAGTTGAAGGAACAAAAAAAAGATTCCCAATTCCGTAAACCCTACAAAGAAGCCCGAAAGAAACAAATGAATGCTAGAAAAAAGAAGAAACCCCGATGGAACGAAAAAGCAATCGCAAAAACCCAGCACAAAACCCGCTTTTAAGATAAACTTTTCAAGTCCCATCCAATGGCAGTTTCCGTAACGGTTGCCTCGCACACGCACTACGCATCACACAGATAAAACGATTCGTTGGTGTATTTGCTCCTCGAATTTGGGATGACGACGGGTGTAGGAATGAGGGAGCGGAGGAGGAGAAGTTGATGGTGGGTGGATGTCGTGTCGTAAAGAAGTGAAAAGAGGTGATATATGATAGAGGTTTGTATTGATACTGGGTCCATCTAGATGTTCTCGATATCAAGGTCGTCATCATCATCTTCGCCTTCTCCCTCCACACCGAACTCGACCCATCCATCGGCGCCTTGGTCTCCCTGCACACTTGGTTAGTACCTTGCTGCCTCCGAGAATCACTCTAGGGCGACTTACGAAAGTATCAGTCTCGTTGATCTTGGCGTTCTCTGGAAGCTCTCCGTATGCCTTCAAGTTACGGGCCTCATCGGCGGTGTACTTGAGAATGACATCTCCCTTCTCGTCCTGGTAATCACGGAGCGACAACAGGATAATGTCACCCTGGTTGATCCACACCTTCTTGCGGAGCTTTCCTCTGATGTGGGCGAGACGCTTCTCTCCGTCGAAGCACATGGCTTCTAACCGTCCGTTTCCGAGCATCTTTACGACCTGGGCGTATTCTGTCGAGGCGAGTTAGCTTCTTGTTTTCTCTATTGCTTCCTCCTGAACTATCGTTTCGCGGTATTGCGTTGTAACGACAAAAGGCTGAGGTGGGCGATTACTGCTTACCTTGACCATCCTCCTTGAAGATGAGCTCACGCTTCTCGTTGTCGTTCTCGTTCTTTCCTCTTCTTCTGTTTTTACCTCCCTGTCCACCAGTCAGTCTCCATCACAGTCTCAAATGCCTCTCTCATTTCTCCCAAAGTCCTCCGCGTCGCCGGTCGTCGTCGTTTTCCTCCCAGTCCCCAGCCCCCAATCCAACTCCTCTTCTGTGGCGGGGTAACCGCCCCGACAACACGTACCTTTCCCTTGTTCTTTGGCATGTTGGCGGTTTCTTCGTAAACTCGACGGCGATAAGTGGTGAGTCTGTTAGGTGGTTGTGGGCGGTGAGACTGGTGGATAAGTTACGGCGGTGTTGACAAGAACCGGCGTTAACTGTTTGGTGGTTGTGTTGGGTGTGTCGTCAAGAATCTTATACGAGCCTTGTAAATTTGGCGTTCGCCTTTTCATACATGACTAAGGAATGCTTGGCAGGCCCCTCCCCCACCAGGATGAGTGCCTCCGCTGGAAACTGCTTGCGCTCAACGCTTCCGGCTTCGTCTCGACTCATTCCACATCCCGAATTCCAAATTCCTAAGCCACCCATTCCGGCAAGTTTTCAGCAGAATGACCGTCTTCCGAGGCTGCATCGATCTCCATTCCGGCCAAGTCAAGCAAATCGTTGGCGGCACCCTCGATACTTCCTCGCTGAAAACGAACTTTGTCTCGAACCTCCCGCCCTCACACTTTGCGCAGCTCTACAAAGACAACAATGTCCTCGGTACCCATGTTATCTGCCTAGGACCTGGTAACGAGGAGGCTGCTACCGAAGCGCTCGCTACATGGCCTGGCAAGCTCCAGGTCGGCGGAGGAATCACGCATGAGAATGCGGGCAAGTGGATTGAGAGGGGCGCAGACAAAGTATGGAATAGACGGAAGTGGAAGGGCTGGGCTGATGGCTAAAGGTTATAGTGACGAGCTATCTATTTCCAGATGCTAAATTCTCGTGGGAGAGATTGGAGGCAATCAAGAAGGCTGCGGGCGGAAAAGAGAATCTTGTCATTGACTTGAGCTGCAGGAGGAAGGGCGACAAGTGGTTTGTTGCCATGGATAGATGGCAGAGGATCACGGATATGGAGGTCAATGAGGGTATGGCATCGCCTAACGGGGCTGCGTGGTTGCTAATAGTGCATAGAAACCATCAGCCAGCTCGAAGAGCATTGTGCAGAGTTTCTTATTCACGCCGCCGACGTCGAGGGATTGTGCAAGGGTATTGATGAGGATCTGGTTACGGCGCTGGGCAAGTGGTGCTCCATACCTACCACCTATGCAGGCGGTGCTAAGAGCGTTGATGATCTCAAGCTGGTTGACGAGCTGAGCATGGGCAAGGTTGATTTGACCTACGGAAGTGCTCTTGACATTTTTGGAGGAGACTTGGTAAAGTTTGAGGATGTCGTTGCATGGAACAAGACCAAGGGCCAGTAAGTATGTGTAGGATAGATGTAAATAAGTAGCCATGTAAGCAAGACTATGAGAGCTGCTGTATAATACGAGGGGCCAGATCTCAGCACCACGAGACCCCGCAAGTTATGGGTTTTGCTTCAGATTGTAGGGTTTCGTTGCGGCTCATCGTCATCTCGCGAAGGACTTGAGCCGCACCTACTAGTTAAATCCGCGCTAGCCCCACCAAATTCTCAACACCGCACTTGACCGCACTTGCATCTCCTCCACTCCCTGAATTCCTTCGTCACTGTCACCTGAACTACAACACAACCAAAACTTCACCAAGCAGAAGCTACGCACACTGTAAAATGACGACCCTCCTAACCCCCACCACCAATCCCGGCTCGCTGCCCCTCCTCCCTCGCCCAAGCTCCATCTCCGGCTTCGGTCTCTTCTACGCCCCCGGCTTCTCGCCTCTCACCCGCGAAGACATCATCCTCGACTTGAAAACACCCCTCTTGTCAATTCCCGGCGACAAATATCTCGACGAGGTCTGCTCCTGGTGCATGGAATGGCGCCCAGCCAAGAAGGACGTGTATGGCAAAGGCAAGACACCGGACCCTGAGGATGTCGAGAAGGAATTGAAAAAGTGCACTGGGTGTAAAGTTGTGCGGTACTGTTCAAGGGTATGTTCACCAGAGAGAAGGCCACGGGAATGGCAGGTGCGGTTGAGAGAGCTAATCCTAACAGTGATTCCGCGGTGTAGGAATGTCAGAAACATGCCTGGTCCGATCACCACAAACTCGAATGTCCCCGCTACGCCGCTTTGTACCCGAGAGTCTTGCCCGCTAGTGTCAGGGCGTGTGTAAGGTTGTTACTGTTGAAGGAAAGATTGCCGAAGGCCCTGTGGGAATTTGGTATCTTGAAGTTGGATGACCATGTACGGGACTTTGAGAGTGAAGGTGGGGAGCGATGGGGCATGATCAACTTGATGGCAAAGGGAGCGCATGGATACAGTGGGACGGAGCTGAGTGAGAGGGAGGTTAGAGGGTTGTACTGTATGGTGAGTTGGAGATCAGTCAGACTGGAATCAGAAGCTAATGTTGTTGTAGATTCTGACGAATACCTTTGCGATAACACCGCCCACAAGTGATGTGCAGATTGGACTAAGCTTTGATCCATTACTGGCCAAAATCAACCATAGCTGCTGCCCGAACGCGAGGATTGATATCACTGGGAAGGAGGCGGCTGTGACTGCCGTTACGGATGTTAATGTTGGGGATGAGGTCACAGTCAGCTATGTCGATACGGAGATGAATGTTGAGGCAAGGAGGAAGGAACTGAGGGAGACTTGGTTCTTCGAGTGCAAATGCGAAAAGTGTAAAGTTGAACTTGGGGGTGGAAAGTGGAAGGATGGCATGTTGGAGGACATCAAGAAATCAGAACGAGACGTTCCAGCAGGAAACAAGTCGGAGGAGGTTAGGGGCTTCGTGGTGGAAGAGATGGACTGAGCAAACATTAAAGTATAACAATGACTTATAATCGTGGTATAATGGATGGTGAGTTGATGAAATTTACCCCAGAATCCTTGAGCTTCAATGAATCACAATGTTACGAAAAAGAAAGACAACTTTTGGTATTTATGCTTGATTCTTGCGACAGTGTAAGGACCCAAATCAATAGGTGCCCTCCATCACATTACTTCTATCCAAGAATTTACATATTCACACCCAGAAGGGAGTCGACGTAAAGCGCCACAAAGGGACAAAAGACGAAAGACCAATGCCGGAAAGACAAACGCCAACCACGCCGTAGAGATATATTTCCAGAAAAACGAACCACTCTACAACCCGCAGGATTACCTTGCGTACAGATTTGCCGTCAAGAGCAAATGATGCAGTAGAGCTTGCGAAGGAACTAATTTTTTGATTCCCTATCCGAAATAATCCATTCCCAAATGAAAAAAGAAATATGCAAAAACGATAGATTGAATTTACTCTGTAGGGAACTACGTTAGCAACTAAAACACCAGATTCCACAATCCACCAAAACCAAATCCGGAGGGCGAGGGTTGACATACTGAGAGGGATGAATCTCGAAGAGTGAGTAGCACCGATACCTGGGCGACCGTGCTTGACTGGCTTGTACGAGATCGAGAACTCTCCCAAGTAGTGACCAACCATCTCAGGCTTGATCTCGACCTGGTTGAACTCCTTTCCGGAGTAGATACCGATGACAGAGCCAATCATCTCTGGGACGACAATCATGTCACGGAGGTGGGTCTTGACGAGGTCTGGCTTCTCGTTTGGACGAGCCTCCTTCTTGGCCTTGCGGAGCTTCTTGATCAAGCCCATTGGCTTGCGCTTGAGACCGCGGTTGAATCTTCTGCGGGCACGGGCATGGACGAGATCGCGGAGCTCCTCGGAGGAGAGGTCGAGGAGTCTGTATTTCGAGATTCGAGTCAGATTACGGTTCCCATCTGTTTCCTGGCTGTTTTCCATCCCAGCGCGCTGCTGATTTCGAAATTCCGACCGACAAAGTTCCGAGCCCGCCCATCGTTCCTCCCAAATCTGCCAGCGCGCCCATTTCCACCGAAAAACGAAAACATGCGATTGGAGGCCACATACTGCTCGAGATCAACACCTCTGTAGGAGAACTTTCTGAAGGATCTCTTGGCCTTCTTCTCTGTTATTCCGTCAGAATTTCGTTCTCTTGCATTTTCCCTCCAACTCGGCTGCTGAGCTGGCGAAAAATTCGGAATCGGCGGTTCTTACCGGCGGCCTCAACGGGGTCGTATTCGGTATCAGCCATCTTGGGGATTATTGAGACGAGCGTCGAAAATTGGGCGTGGGGTAGGCGTGTTTTGGGTTGTCTTCGTCGTCCTGCTAAACACAGAGCCGAACGCCAAACCCACACAGAGCAGAAAATGATTATGTAAGCGTCGTAGCACAATTAGGGTTCGCCCTAGCCGTCACGTGTTTGAAGTCGATTCTCCGAGGAACGTTCGCCTTTTTGACCATTTCCTTCGGGTTTGGGATGCTTATAGAAGATCAGTTGTTACTTCCGCTCTGATGCTCGGGGATCTTGCTATTTTCGCTACGAGAAGTGTGAAAAGTTGTGTCAAAAATGCCATCGTAGCCAGTTTTGCTCCTTTGAAGTTGTGCGTTCGCTGCTTTTCCGCAAAGGCTTCGCTTAAATACACTAGCGCACTCTCAGCCCTGTTCGCCCAAATTTAGTGCAGGCCGACGTCAGGCCTCCATATCCGATGTCCTGAAAGGAACAGGTGCAACGAGTTATCCCAAGTAGCCTCGGAAAAATGCTAGAAGTCAATTCTAGGTATGTAAATGGTCGTCTTGTATACTCCTGAAAGGGAGATCCACTTTTCACTCCTCTTTGGTAGTTCTCGGGAACTCTTTGAAATCTCAGGAACGCATCTCACTAGCGAAGGCTCAAGCGGGTCGTTACGCTAAAGGGTTGGACACCATCGTGGGAAGCCAAACGGACGATTAAACCTCCTAACCACTTCAGGTAGTAAATGCTATTCTACTTCCCCCGGTATTTGCAACTCTTCCGAGCATAGTCGAGGCTTCGTATTGAGCGCTATACCCTGCTGCGACTGCACACAGTGAGGTTGATACTGCCTCATGAGCTGAGTTATGAAGCGCAAAAGGCTTCGTCCAAGTACCTTTAATATCACGTCGCACTTCGTGTGTCTTTCAAAACTGCACCCTTGGACGAGGTAGCTACAACTACCACCATGATTCTCACTCTAAATATGACATATAGCAGAATGACAACTGTTGAAGATACTTCGCACAGAAAGATAGTATGGTGTTGTTGCGGTACTAGAGCTAGTAAGGCTGGGTTCGTGGGATTATTCGAAAGCATCATAATCAACATGAGAATCTGAAAGTTCCAACCCTTGTCACATTCCCGATCGAAATCTGAGGTGAGGCTCGACTGTGAAAGAAGGTAAAGGGCGTCCTGCAAGGCCAGTACCAGTAACCGCCACCTTATGTGCAGCATCATTGATGAAACAAGCGGAAAGGTTAGAATGTTGTGATTGCAAAGAGGCCTAAGTAGGTAGAGGGAAGATTAGAGTGTAAATTAGGATCTTGTTGATACGGAAGAGGTCCTCATCCATCGCCGCATTTCTCCGCTCCCCTAATCCGCTAGCGAATTCCAAGTCTAGCGTATAAACGGCACCGTTACTCTGGAGAGCTTCTGTTTCTTCCTTTAACACCATCCTCAGACACTTCTACAACCAGTAAAATGCCATTCTCACTTATAAATGGAATTCAGGCATCTACAATTGGCCTCCACGACCAATTGCGACTCTGCCAACTCGGACGTGAAGTTAAGCTTCTTTCACGCTAATGTAGCCGGTCATGGCGCCAAGCGAGGAAGCGTTCCGCCTCAGAAAGTTGCGCTGCGAAAGAAAAAAGTTCGACATCTCAAATCCGCCTGCAAATCTAAACACCACGAAAAGATCACCATCAACTCGAGCGCCATCAACCTTATCAACTCTTTCAACTCCACGTTACCCAATCGCAATTCATCAACATGTCCGGAATCGTAAAGAAGAGAAAGCACACCGATAGCTCGGCTACAGTAAAGAAGCACGACAAAAAGCTCAAGGCCGATAAGAAGGAGAAGAAGGAAAAGAAGAGAGAGGAAACACCAGAGGATGTTGTGATGGAGGAAGAGGCTCCGGAAGCAGAGGAGAAGGAGGAGGAGGCGCACAATGAGGAGGCGCCAACAGAAGAGAAGAAGGAGGAGGAAGCACCAAAGAAGTCCTTCAAGGATCTTGTATGTCCTTTGCATCCGGAACATTTGTTGCAATACTAATCATCATCTAGGGTGTTATGCCTGAGCTTTGCGACGCTTGCGAGACTCTCGGCTTCAAGAACCCAACGCCTATCCAGTGTGAATCGATTCCTCTCGCACTCGAAGGAAAGGACATGATTGGTCTAGCCGAAACCGGTTCTGGAAAGACTGCCGCCTTTGCCTTGCCTATTCTCCAAGCCCTCTGGAACGAGCCTTCACCCTTCTTTGCCTGCGTCATGGCACCTACTCGTGAGTTAGCCTACCAGATCTCGGAACAGTTTGAGGCTCTTGGAGGAGGAATCGGAGTCAAGTGTACCGTTATTGTTGGTGGTATGGAAATGATGCCACAAGCAGTCGCCCTCGGCAAGCGTCCCCATATCATTGTCGCTACACCCGGTCGTCTCCTCGACCATCTCGAAAACACCAAGGGTTTCTCCCTTCGCAACCTCAAATACCTCGTCATGGATGAAGCCGATCGTCTCCTCGACATGGATTTCGGACCGATTCTCGACAAGATTCTCAAGGTCATCCCACAACAGCGTCACACCTACCTCTTCTCCGCCACCATGACTTCAAAGGTCGAGAAGCTTCAGCGTGCCTCTCTCCACAACCCCGCCCGTGTCTCTGTCTCGTCGAAATACTCCACCGTCAAGACACTGCTCCAATCCTACATCTTCTTCCCATTCGCTCACAAGGACACCTACCTCGTCTACCTCATCAACGAATTTGCTGGCCAGACAACCATCATCTTTACCCGCACCGTCAACGAAACCCAGCGAGTTGCCCTCCTCCTCCGTGCTCTCGGCTTCAAAGCTATTCCTCTTCACGGTCAAATGTCCCAAACCAACCGTCTCGGTGCCCTCAACAAGTTCAAGTCAGGTGCTCGTAATATCCTCGTCGCCACCGATCTTGCCGCAAGAGGTCTCGATATTCCTTCCGTCGACTGCGTCATCAACTTTGATTTGGCACAAGACAGCAAAACCTACATTCACAGAGTCGGTCGTACCGCCCGTGCTGGACGTTCCGGTCGTTCGATATCACTCGTCACCCAATACGATATTGAGTTGCTGAAACGTGTCGAGGCAGCGTTGGGCCACACATTGGACGAGTTCCCAGTAGAAAGGGAGGATGTGTTGTTGTTGAGTGAGCGTGTGCAGGAGGCACAGAGAGAGGCTATTAGGGAGATGAAGAACATCCATGAGAAGAGAGATAAGAGGGGTGGTTTCACAAAGAATGGGCCAGGAAAGGGAAAGAGGAGAGACGATATGGATAAGGAGCATGAGTAGATGTTTGGCGGTACTTAATGGATGGGATGGAGATTTAATGGAGATGTATATGCAGAATGGGTGGAAAAGTCGTTTTGGGATATCATTGCAGGCGTTATGTTAACTTTGGTTATTTATACGATTTCGTGTCTGATACAGGATGGATAATTGTGCATTTCTTGTGAGAAGGTGTAGTTCCTATGTTATTACGACCACTGCGTTTTCACTATTCTTTTCTTTTGTCTCCTTTAAGTCTGCATATCATGATAAACCAGATGATTGCTGGAGCGGAGCTTTACAAAGAACGATTTTGATTGAACTTGCGGGAAAGCGACCAATTATTCTACTTCCAAACAATCCCTTCAATCCCAATAGATACGCCCCTCCACGCCCCCAGCCAATATACCTACCTCTAGAATATCTCGAGGCAATACCCCGTCCTTCAAATCCTCCTAGGCCCATTTGGAATCGGCCATAGTCTCTATTTTCTTTCCCAAAGAATCAAACTCCGGAAAGTTCCTTCTCAAAGGCTTGCTGATCTTCAAGGACGTATCTTCAGACTTGTCAACCACCGGGGCTTTCCCCGGTGGTCCACATCTGACAGTTCCACATCTCTTCACGGGGACACCAGTCATCTTCTTGACGACTGGTACTTCTGCCTCGGCCGGTGCGGGCGGTGCCTGCTTGGGCCAAGTTGGTGGTGAATGCGGGGAGGAGCTGGACGGGAATTTCGGCTTCCATCTGGATATGCTCATCTCGGTGCGGTACACCAGAGCCGGAACCGTCGGAGGAGGCGCCTGCACACGCTCCAATGGTGAAGGCTTCGGGCTCCACTTGGATCTGCGGTTCCTTGGGCTCGGAGTTCGGAGCTTTGGTGGTGATGCTGATCTTGGGGCTTTGGGAGGCGGTGCTGGGGCATTAGCCCACTTTGAATCCTCCAAAAACTGAACTGGTTTCTCCTCCCAGTTGCTCTTCGCCTCGGTAGTGGTGCTCGCGGGGTGGATGTAGGAGCCAAGCACCCCATCTGTCTTTGTCGATTGAGGGCTGGAGTCCAAGTCGGCATTGCTGGAATTCGTGCAATCCGTGACTCCACCAAACAAAGTCTCCTCGGATACAGCCACTGTATCCACTGATGCCCCTTCGGGCTGCTTGGTGAGTGAGTGCTCAACCTGGGTCGGCTCGCAAGCCGCCCATTGGTGACTCGTTTTGTACGCATCGCCGGTGCGCTTCGCCTCTCTAAGCTCCTCCCATGATGGTACTACCACCTTGCTCTGACCCTTAACACTCTTGGAAGTGGAATGGTGCGACATGATTTCCGAAAATCGATTCGATGATTGGGTTATTGGTAGGATTGGTAAGTTCGAAAGTTGTGATAGAAGAGAGATGCGCTTGTGTGGTGTCTGCGATAATTGAGATCGAGAGAGCGCTATCAGGTCCTAAATAACTCTGTAAAGAAACAGTAGTTAGAGGCCTCCAAGCCTCTGACTCGAGTGTTCCTCCACGGTATCCGTGTTCACTATCAACCTCGGAGATTCCTAGTAGCTGTGCTTTTTATGTAGAGAGTTTGCTCTCTTTTCTGGCCTGAACAGCCGCTAAGAAGTATACCGGAAGTATGTGATGAACTTGCTCAAATCAGTACGGGAATTTGTTAAATTGTTCAATCGCCAGTTAGATGATAAACAAATAAGCATGCAAGAGGCTACTTTCTGATTCATAAGTCTTTCGTGTTCGAATCGATCCGATCCCTTTGGTGTTGCGAGATCTTAAAGTTGACACTTGTCATGTCCGGCGGGGACTTATCCGAGCAATTCTGTTCCGCGTGACACCGAGTGGGTGGAGAAATCGGTTTGCTGCGGTGTTCAAGCTGATGTGATGGGTGGTGCTTTTCGACAAGTCGACGTCGCCAGGTTACTTAAGTACTACTTACGATAGCCCTCCATGCAGGTTTCGAGGTCTGAAGTACAAACTGTCGAAATACTTTAAGTAGCGAGTACCGCTGTTGTGGAATGACGGAGCGGCATCGGTGCTGGTATGTAATCAATCCGCTTGTACCTACTTACCTAAGTAACTAGTTAGTCCTACTTGAAGATCATGGCACCATCTAACTGCTTGTAGCAGAAAACGCCTCATATTCGTCTATAAAAGCACCTCTATCCCCACACCCTTCCTTACAAACCCCCGCCCTTTCAACATCTAACCGCTCTTCAACTTGCGAGATAAAAGCTCCAAGTTTGTGAGTCGAAAAGTGAGAGGGGCAACAGTGCACAATCTCTTAGCTCAGCCAGGCCCTCCCGGTCATTGGGCCATGTGTTCTGATTCGAGCAAATTATGAAACATTTCTTCGTAATTTGGGTGCTGAGATTGAAGTTAGAGACTCGATGGAACCCGTTGCATGAGGATTGCTACAATGATATCAAAATCAAGAGAATCCGCGGAAGCAAAGGTTGGATTTGAGTCGACATTGAATTCGACACTGATTAAGTAAGTTAACTACTAAGTAAGAATACACAGGCTTCGTTCCAGAGATTTGTGAGACACAAATCTAAAAAAACGGACCTGAAAAGGGACACCGAAACCTATTAGAATTCGCAATACCTCGCCGAATAGTACACGGTCTAAAATCAAAGAACTCCATCAAGAAAATCGATCCATATCGAACTGCAAAAGCACGCAAAATGAGCATCCTACCTCCTTAAACCGGAAGCTTCGCCTTCTTCTTGATACCCAATGTAGCTCCAAGGTCTCGTTTCCGTTTGACGGTCTTTGTGAATGTCGGTATGACAACCTCGGCCTTCTTCGCTGGAATAGCAGCCTTCAGCAACGGCCCATCATCTTCGTCGCTATCATCCACCAGTCTTCTCACTGCCTCGCCATCGGCCGTCTGGAAAGCCTTCTTGGCCGCTTCCTCATCCTCCTTCTCCTGTCTTTCAGCCTCTTCATCGTGTATTTCCTTCAGCTCCAGCAGCTTATCCAGGAACTCCGCACCCTTATCGCCCTGCATCTTCTCATTCCTAGCATTCCGCAACCGAATCTCATCCAAAGCATCCGCCTCTTGCATTTCAGCCTTTGCATCCATCGTCTTTGCCTCCAACTTTGCCATAGCACTCTCGTTCTCCTCCTGTTCCAATCGGTCCAAACGCTCCTCCTCTGTCTCCTCCTTCAGTCGTCCTTCCCTCCATGGCTCGAAATTCCTTGTCGCACCCTTCTCACATTCGTAGTCCATATTCTTCGGATCCGTTTTGAATGTGATTTCGGCGGAGCATCGTGTACATCGGATGTAGAACCGGTAAATGGCTATACTGTAGTACTTTTCGCCGGAGTTTTCCTTTCGCGCATTGAACTTTCGGCCTTTGTAGATGAATTCGCCGCAGGTGTTACATCGCATCGAGAAGGGCGTCATAAGACGGACGGTTTGCTGACGGGGTCCGGTCGGCTTCGGGCCTTTCGTACGAGTAATCTTACTCGGATCGAAATCCGGTGGATAGTACTTTTGGAGGACTTTTCGTTCAGACATGGTGGCAGTTGTTGCTGATTACTGGTGTAGACGGGTTTTGTATGTTTATGTGTAAAAGGACGGACTGTGGTGATTACTGTGCTTTAAAAGATTGCGAGGGGGCGATAGCTTGCTGGCAGGCAATAGCTTATTGGGAGGCCTGGTAGGGGGGCGATTTTAGCGATTCGCCGTGAAATCGGAGTTGATGTCGAGGATGTTGTTGGGGATGAGAGTGACGTGAATTGCCATTTCGACGATCTCTCCAACTCTGCGCACGGGCCATTTAATGCCTGCTGACAAAGCAAGATTTTCCACCCCACCAAAAAAAAAGTTCGTGATGATCTTCAGAAGCTTATTTGGTCGGCCGCGGTAAAGCATCTCTTACGCTCGGGACATTCGGAATGCAAGGTCTTCAAACTTTGCGGAGTCGGCTTTTGCCGCAGGCAGCTCGACTACAGCAAAAAGCCGGTGCGCCATCATCAAGAAAGGTACGCTGGGATTTGAACGTCTCTCGCTCGGGAATGATTTGCCGAAGAGATGGAAGGCGGCTTTGCGGATGTTTTCTAACGGTTCGCCTCTGGATAGTTTTCGTCACTCCGACCTTCATTGACCGCCCGAACTACCCTTCGCCCCTCCCTTTCTTCACCTCTCGCCCGACAAACGCCTCTCCTCGGTGCGTCCTTCGTTCGCTTCAATTCGTCGGCTCCCTCACCAACACCAACACCGACGCCCACTCCAACCCCATCCGAATTCTCCAGCTCCTTCGACCCTGCCACCAGCAACTTGTTCGCCGACCCAAACACCGCCGAGGTTGCAACAAACGTCACCAAGGTTGTTGATGAGTCCAAGATTGGCTTCCTCTCCGAACTCGGAATCGATAATGGCTTCGGTCCAACCACTCTTGTCGAGACGCTGATGGAGAACATCCATGTCTACACCGGCCTGCCATGGTGGGGAACCATTATCGCTACGACCGCTGTCATTCGTGCCCTTCAATTCCCCTTCTATTGCAAGCTCGCAGATACCGCAGCCCGTCTTCGTGAACTCACCCCTTTCACTGCACCGATCGAGAAGAAGATGATGGAGGAACAGAGACGTGGAAACTTGGCGGGTATGATGACGGCGAAGCAAGAGATGGCTCATATCTACAAAACGGCAAAGGTCAACAGATTGTGGCTCGCCTTTCCTATTACCCAGATGCCAATCTTCTTCGGTTTCTACAACGGTCTTAGAGGAATGGCTGAGCTGCCTGTTCCAGGCATGCTGACTGGTGGTTTTGGTTGGATTAAGGACTTGACTGTCATGGACCCTTACTTCCTCATGCCTGCCATGTCTTCTGCCTCCTTGGCCCTCCAGTTTTGGGTAGAGAATGTCCATTTCCTATTCCGATTACATGCTAACATTGCATAGCTTGGTGGTGAGTCGGGTGCTGATAACATGACCAAGAAGATCAAGCTTATCCTCACAACTGTTGTACCGGTCATGTCTTTTGCCTTCTTCTTCTACCTCCCAGTCGTATGTGTCCCCGAGCTTATAGCTTTGCGGAAATTGGATCTAACCGACTATTTAGGCTCTCTCTGTTTACTTGTGTGCCAACTCTTGTTGGTCGCTCCTCCAGAACATTCTCTTCAAGAACGCTAGAGTGAGAGAGATTCTCGGCCTGTATCCTCTCAACCAGAAAGCCTCTGTCATCCCAACCCCAGCACAACTTCGTATGGAGGATATGGCTGCCGACCTCTTCAAGACTCCAATCGCGCAAGAAATCGTCAAGGCATCAAAATCCAAGGATGAGGCACCAAAGGCATGGTACGACAAGATCTTGGAGGCCGACTCCAAGCAGACTGGCACTGGCATTGCTGGCGCCAGTGCTCTCAGCATGAAGCAGAAGATGGAGGCTAGACGTGAACAGGCCGAGTACGACAACTACGAGATTCAGAGACAGAAGAGACTCCAGGAGAAGGCACAGAGAGATAGGGAAGCCAGGAGGCTGAAAAAGTTGCAAAAGGGCTCGGAGTAGGGTGTAGAGGCAGTTAATTTGCATGTTTAAAGGTTGCCCGGTGTTTGGTGCGTAAATCTGTATATTATTTGTTTCTTACCCGGCATAATTCTTTGATTTTCTGTTATCCAGTTTTTGTATGTACTTAAGTAGATGGCATGTACGATAGTCAAATCTGTTGAAAGCTCGTCCAATGCACCCGCATGGTGAGTAGATTTTGCCTTCTCGATTGAGAAGTCGGTGGTAAATGTCTACATAGAGAAAAATGAAGCGGCCGGCCTTTTTCTCGCATATTGAGCAAGATATTTCGCTTGCCACCCTCAACAGGAAGTCTGTACACATTTCCTTGCGGATTCGTTGGGTCTTGTGCGTGACACCTGCAACGGCCCGCGTGGAGCGGTGGACCCTGTCTTGAGCGGCTTTATCCGAATGCGGACAAAGTGGTCCGCCTGCCTTCCACTTCTAGAAGCCGCTTACTAAGAAGTTTGTTTGCTTCAAGCATTTTCTGGTAGCGACAACTTTTTTCAAGCTTCTCTTTGTTGGTCCCTCTTTGGTTGCCTCGTTCTATCCAAGTCACCTCTTACCTCTTCGTTTTCTCCTCCATCACCAGTCCACCTTTTCTACCATTCGAACGCTTCTCTTCCTCTTCTCTACCCACCTCCAAACTCCTGCTGTTGTTGTTGCCCCGCCATATCCCTCCAGTCAAACACCATCGTTTAGCCAACCATCTCACTCTTTTATTCCACAACAAAGCGGAGTTCCTTTATCAGCTTCGCTCATCTAATCACCACAATGGCCACGGGAGTAACTCCGCCAACAGAACCTTTACTGGATCCTTCCATCTTTCGAATCCACAAACTTCTTTCCTCCAGCAACAAACGAGCAATTTCAGCACTGTCGTCAGGTCAAGCAATGGCCTCAACATTCGTTCCAAAATACGTTACAGAAGACAAGAACCACGCCCTGATACCGCTTCGAACTCTACGGGAGATTCAGGCAGTCACCGAGACTATCGATGTGTTCATTGGGGAAGTGAAGGCAAGGGATGTCGGAACCGTCATTGCGTAAGTGGAGACCCCGATACACAGTAACCCCCGCTTCTTGGACAATGCTAACAATGCGTCATTGATACAGATTGCTCAAGCCACTGCATTCTAAGGACAAGTCTGGCAATACGGCGACGCAAACCCCCCTTCAACACCTTAGACGGGTTGTGAAGCGTGAGTTCCTACCGGAGCATCTACACGAGTTGTTTCCGGAATCGGTACCGATGTCTCGCAATCCATCGTCTTCCAGCATCAACTCTGGCACGTCCACGACCTCGAGTAGGTCATCAAGAAAGAAACAAAACGCTGATGAAATCGTTTACATGATGTTTCTCCCTTATGAAGAGAAGAGATACTGTGAGATTTTAGCTCAGCTCAAGGAAACGATTGGTCAATACACCGATATCATTGCTACAACACAAGCTCCGAAACACCCACCGACCTCACTTATACTCGCAAAGGAGTTCTCAGAAATGTACTGGCCGACCATCTACAAGCGAGGAAACTCTTTCGGCCCACATCCGGCCATTTACGAACGTCACGCCCAAGGGATTACGAAGACCGTGGACGGACACATGAGAATGTGCCAAAAGATTGCAGACGAAGGACCCGATGGAAGAGCTGCGGTTATAGTGGATCCAGCTACTGGCGATATTGTCGCGGTGGCTTCAGGTGGAGAGGGATTGTTGTCGCACGCAATCATGAGAGCCGTCAGATTCGTCGCGGAACGAAGAAGGGCTGAGGCCGGCCAGACTGGGAAGGAGATCCAACCAATGAACGACAGCGAACGGACCTTCAACGAGCTCCCTCCAGATGGACCAGTGTTGTCGCCGGAGGAGGAAGCGGCAGCACAGAAAGCCTACGAAGACGCTCAGATGACTTACGGAGACCCAGAGTGTCTTAGAGAGACTTTCAACGACGATGGAGTCCTCGATGAGCCAATTCCAATTCCATCAAGAGCCGAAGCCAAGAAAGCGAACGGGAACGGAGCGACAAGACAACCAAAGAAAAGAGGGATCAAGATTATACCAGAAGCTGAGGACACTGTCCCAGAGCACCCTCCCATTACTCAAGATTACGTTGAGGTCAACGAAGAAAACATCATTGAAGAGGTTTTGCCTACCGCAGGAAAAGAGATCTTGCAAAAGTTGGAGTCGTTGGATCTATCGAACGCATCAGATCTCGTTCCCGAGGTATCGCAAACCACAGCCGGTGATGAACAGCAGCCAACGGACGCTGACGGAAAACCGCAAACCATCCTTCCCGCACAGCCGCCTCCAGCACCATATTTGTGTCACGGGCTGCGTGTCTACATCAATCACGAGCCCTGTGTGATGTGTAGCATGGCTATGATTCATTCTCGAGTCGAGGCTGTCATCTTCAAGAAGGATCTTCAGGGCTGCCGAGACGGGATGGTCGGCCACATCCGAGCAGAGGACGGTTGCTATGGATTGTGGTGGAGGGAAGAGCTGAACTGGCGATTCTTTGCATTCACTTATGAGGAACATGACGCTGAGAAGGAAGCAGTGGAGGCTGCTAAACTTGCTCAGAAGAACGAAGCCGAAGAAGCCGCAGCCAACGCAGCCGACAAGGCCGAATCGAGCGCAAATACTTCTAATGGGACGGCACCTGCTCCTGCACCAAAAGACGGAATCTCCCCGAATATTACTCCTGCGACGAAACTTTAGGCAAGACGCGTTGGCTTTCTCTACTTCTCCCTTGTTCAGAAGTCTTGCAGTTCTGCAGCCACCGAATTCATTTTTTATGGGTTAATACTATTTCTTTTCCAGGTTAATATTCTTTCATGGCGGTTAGGGATACCAGTCAGCGTCCTGGGCTGGTTAAATATTTCTGGTTTAGCTTTTCTTTGTCTCCACCGGGAGGATGTGCATTTTGCGGCGTTGATCACGGATAGAAAGCACTGGGTTTCCTATGGTTTAGGTTCGGAGTGGGCGGTTTCGTTTTCGTTTGAGCGTTTTTTGTTTGTTCGGGTCCTATGTACCGTTTTAGCATTCTTTTCTCTATTGTGGTTTCTCTTGGTTTATTCCTTCTTTATGCCCCCGGTTTTTCTGGTTTCATTTCTTATTTCTTTTCTCATTCTTTTCTTTATCAGACTGCTTACAATGCTAATACGCTATTGCCGTATCTTAATCACTGCGCCTTTTCTGAGCTTGAGGGTTTTGTATTTGATCCGGATTTGGGCTGCCCTCTTCATACCCGGCGTCCAGTCTTTAGAATACCGAGAGCGATCCCAGGTGGGTGTGCACTTTGGCCAGTTTGTATGGATAGCTTACATTCCTCCGTTTAACCCTCATTTCCTCTGTGCATGATTCATGGTATACTCCTGGTACCTTATTTACGTTGCTCTGCGATTGCATGCAACAGGCGCCATGAAGAAGGATTTCAGGTCGCTTCTTCTTCACTCGCCTTTCTGAACTGTATCACTTGCATACGAAGGGATGCTTCAGCTGCTTAATATCCTAACTTTTCCTGCGATCATGCTGCATGGAGTTTGAACTTCGAATACCACCTCCTTCCTGCAAGGTTTGGCTGTGCCACTTACAGATTTCCTTGAGTTAAGTACTTATCAGTCATTTAGATATTGCCTCAGTCTGATGTAAATTAAATAGTCATCAATCTCACAGCCATCGAGTATGATGATTTTATCTTAAGTATAACTGACTCATTTGTACTAAGTACTTGTCTGAGAGTCAGCCGTCTGCTTTTATGACCAGATTTTTAAACCATGAATTTTAACCGATTTGGTGATGGCTCATTGTTTGAGTCAAAACAATGAGCCACAAAAATTGCCCCGCCAACTGACGGGCGCAGACCCCATCAAAACCCTATGCATCCATCCCTCCATCTCTTCCCACGAGCCTCAACAATCTCACCAACCACTCTCGTACGCATCTCAACCACAGTCTTACGGCCCATTTACACCCGAGTACCGGCCCAAGCGACTCGAAAACTACACCTTACGTCACCCAGACCGACGTCGAAGCCAATTGCACGTTCAATACAACAAAACACCACCCCGCCCTACCACTACCGCTCACTCTCCACAACAATGGGAAAGAAGGCACAGTTCAACCTCAAGGTCCCAAAGGGAACCCGTGATTGGGATGGAAAGGACATGGTTATCCGCGACAAGATCTTCCAGACCATCACTACAGTCTTCAAGAAGCACGGTGCTCAAACCATCGACACGCCAGTGTTTGAGTTGAAGGAAATTCTTTCGGGAAAATATGGAGAGGACTCGAAACTCATCTACGATCTTGCCGATCAGGGAGGAGAGATTACATCTTTGAGATACGATCTTACAGTGCCGTTCGCCAGATACTTGGCCATGAACCCACAGGTTCAGAACATCAAGAGATATCACATCGCAAAGGTATGGATGCCCGTGGAAGAGTGCAGGGATTGAGGCATGACACTGACTGCAAACGCATAGGTCTACAGAAGAGACCAGCCTGCCATGACCAAGGGCCGTATGAGAGAGTTCTACCAGTGTGATTTCGACATTGCCGGTTCCTACGATCCTATGCTTCCCGATGCCGAGATCCTCCGCATCACCACCGAGATTCTCGATAACCTCGACATTGGAAAGTACACCATCAAGCTCAACCACCGCAAGATCCTCGACGGACTCTTTGCCGTCTGTGGTGTCCCGGAAGACAAGATCCGGACCATCTCATCCGCCGTCGACAAGCTTGACAAGGTCAGCTGGGAGGAAGTTCGCAAGGAGATGACTGAAGAGAAGGGACTTGATGGCGAAGTTGCCGACCGGATTGGAACTTATGTTGTCAAGAAGGGTGGTGCTGATCTCCTCTCTGAGCTCGAGAAGGATGAGTCTCTGATGAGCTCGGAATCTGCCAAGAAGGGTGTTGAGGACTTGAAGCTCCTCTTCGAATACCTCGACATCTTCAACGTCACACCCAAGGTTTCTTTCGACCTTTCTCTTGCTCGTGGTCTCGACTACTACACCGGAATCATCTATGAGATCGTCACTGAAGCCTCCGCCCCACCTGCCAAAGCCGCCGGTGCTGAAGGCGAAAAGCCAAAGAAGAAGCCAAAGAAGATCAACAAGGACGACCCCGATGCCGACCGCTCTGACGACCCAACAGTTGGTGTTGGTTCTATCGCTGCCGGTGGCCGTTATGACGAGCTCGTTGGCATGTTTTCCTCTTCAGCTAAGGGTGGCATTCCTTGCGTCGGTATCTCCTTCGGTGTTGACCGCATATTTTCCATCATCAAGGCCAAGACCGAAGCTCAAACCGTCCGTAATACCGAGGTTGATGTCTACGTCATTGCCTTTGGCATGGGTAAGGAGTTCACCGGTCTCGTGAAGGAGCGTATGAAGGTTTGCAAGGAACTCTGGGACGCTGGTGTCAAGGCCGAGTTCTCGTACAAGGTCAAGGCCAAGTTCCAGACACAGTTCAAGGATGCGGAGAAGAACGGGGTTCCATTTGCGGTCATCATTGGTGAGGACGAGCTTGCACAGGGTGTTGTCAAGATCAAGGAGATGGGTCTTCCAGAGGGCCACCCAGATAAGAACGGCGTTGTTGTCAAGTATGAGGATATGATTCCGGAGGTTAAGAAGAGGATAGAACAGTTTAACCGTGAGAGGGAGGTGATCCAGGGCGTCGAACAGGCGACTCTTGTGGAGAGTAAGCAAGAGTAGAAATCTTGGCTGCTATCATTTTTCACTTTGTTATGGTAAAAGTTATGGGTTAGCCTTGCGTTTTATTTCTCTGATATAGTTGAATATCAAGCGGAATGATCAACTTCTGCCCTCTTGTGCATCCGTGATACTGTGGATATGGGATGCTTGTATGTTTGATTCGAGGTACTGCTTTGTGAAATCAAGTAAATACTAAGTAGTGACCATCCGTTCAGATGAGCATCTCCCAAAAGCCGTCTTGGAGATGAACGTTAGCGCCTGTAGCTCATGAGATGAGAAAGTTGCCGATCGCTTAAACATGGCTAAGGATCGACTTAACCACTTTGGTGGGGCAACGCAAACCAAAACAAAGATCCGCCAAAAAAATTAGCGTCCATCAAAAAAAGTTTCCCCCAATTCCGCCCTCATCCAAATTCTCCGTTCTCCATCCCCGCCCTCCCCTCCCTCCTCCTCAACACCTCAACACATCATCCACACATCCACACAGAACACCACAACCATGTCGAAACGATCCGCTGACGCCGCCGGAGTGCCCGATGCGAAAACACACAAATCCGAAGCCCCACAAGAATCCCGCGTTGCCCCAGATGGCCTGGAGTTCGAGGATGACTTCGAGGACGAGTTCGAGTCAGAAGGGGAAGTTGAAGAATACAATTCCGACGACGATGACGACGTGATGGTAGCTGGCGCCGACGGCCTTCCAGACGCCGACGATGATACCCCAGCAAAGAAGGAGGGCGACGAGATGGAAGTCGATAACCAGGTCTTCATCCCATCACGGCACAAGCTCGGAAAGGATGAGATCCTCGAACCAGACCCAAGTGTCTACCACATGCTTCACACCCTCAACGTCAATTGGCCCTGCCTTTCCTTCGATATTATTCCTGATGACCTTGGAGATGAGCGCAGAACATACCCAGCCTCTGTCTACCTTGTCACCGGAACCCAGGCTTCTAAACCAAAGGAAAACGAGATCATGGTGTTGAAATTGAGCGGTCTCAACAAGATGAAGGGAGGAGCCCGCGACGATGACGAGGAAGAAGAGGACGACGACGATGATTCAGATACCGAGGATGACCCAATTCTTGAGAGCAGATCGCTGCCCACCAACTCCGTCACCAACCGCATCAGAATGAACCCCAATGCCAAACAGACTGGTGAATACCTCGCGGCCAGTATGGCCGAGAACGGAGACGCCTACATCTGGGACCTCACACCTCACTACCGCTCCTTCGACTCCCCCGGCACCACCATCAACAAGGCTCAGAAGCTGCCAAAGGCTACGATAAAGTCACACCGTGGTGTGGAGGGTTACGGTCTTGATTGGTCACCTTTGATCCAATCGGGTGCGCTCTTGACGGGAGACAACAGCGGCAAGATCTACCTCACTACACGCTCGCAGAGCGGCGGCTGGAAGACGGATGAGAATGCGTTCAAGGGCCACACTGGCAGTATAGAGGAGATCCAGTGGTCTCCAACAGAACAGTTTGTGTTTGCGTCTGGATCATCAGATGGAACAGTCAAGATCTGGGACACCAGGAGTAAGAAGCGGAAGGCACAGCTTAGCGTTGATGTCAGCAGCAGCGACATCAATGTCATGAGTTGGAACAAGAGAGTCGATTTCTTGTTGGCCACCGGTGCTGATGATGGTGTCTGGGGTGTCTGGGATTTGAGAAAGGTTGCCGAGTAAGTACCCTCAGTTTTACGCATAACAGGAAATCATGGTCACTAACGGTCATACAGGCTCGGATCGAACCCATCCGCCAATGTTACGCCAATCGCCTCCTTCAACTTCCACAAAGAACCAATCACCTCCATCGAATTCCATCCTACCGAAGACTCTGTCGTGCAGGTCTGCTCCGCCGATAACACCATTACCCTCTGGGATTTGTCTGTCGAGCTTGATGACGAAGAGAGCAAGGATACCGGAGGTGTCGAGGACATTCCACCACAGTTGCTTTTCTGCCACTACATGAAGGATGTCAAGGAGGCACACTGGCAGAAGCAGATGCCAGGTGTTGTGGTGGCTACTGGTGGTGACGGATTCGGTGTGTGGAAGTCCATCTCAGTTTAAGAGATGGAGAGTTACGTTGCTGCTGTCTGTTTTATATTTATGGCAAAAGTTTCTGGTTTATCGTGGGTTAGATAAAATGGGATGGTCGGTTGTTTTTGTTGTTTGCTGGTTATATCGCTGCTTAGCTTGGAGCGTTTTGTTTGAGTCTCATGTTGAATATCAGGATGTTTAATGAATTACTGACTTACTTCGTGTTTTGCTAGCGTTCGGTACGTGATAGTTGGGCTGCAGTTATCAAGTGTGGTGAGGGTTAGAGCACTTGGTTGACAGGATGAATGCTTGAACTGAGAAAATCTCAGAAGCGGAAGAGAAAGAGTACAACAAACTATTCGTTGCCTCCTGGTTCACAAAGCCGGGATCGAGAAGCTACTTGTAGGAGTATACGAAGCAGGAGAGACCTCCTATGGTCTTGGAAGTTAAACTCGCACAGGACATTCATTGAAGAAATTACAACTGAAGGGAAGGAAATATAAGGTACTTAGTATCTACTCTTAAGCCAAGTACGTGACGTCAAGATCATTAACAGCAGTGTAGGTTCTAAACCAGGAAGCCCGAGAAAACAGATCCGAAGGCAAGGGCCACAATTACGGAAGCACCCCACCCTCCAGTCATCCTAAGCCCACTAGCACTACTCTCCTCGGACTTGACTGCGGCATCCTCCTTAGAATCTGTAGGTGGAACTGGGGCCTCGACTCCCCCCGGCACCGGCACAACCTTCGTTAGACCCATCCTCTCGCAATCTGGCTTCCACACAAACTTGAAAAACTCGTCGTAGTACCGGTTGAGGTTCTTGCTATTCTCTGCTTTCTCAGAATCGTCGCAATTCCTTGCTAAGCACTTCAGACTCTCCGTGAGGTAAGAACCGTCATGTACAGCGTTGCAAACGGGGGTGCAGTGGGCCTTTCTCTTAGGCGTAGTCAAGGCTGCATCGAACTCTTCATCGGTAGTAGTGTTCAACTTGTTGAAATCGGGCGCTTCCATTGCATCGGTACAGAGGGTCTCGAGTGCTTCCGTGTAGGGACAAGCAAATGCAGCGACTTCAAAGTTCATGCTTTCCTTGTACGACTTCGAAGCGTAGTCCACTATCGCTTCAGGATCGAAGAGTCTGGTGCCATTGCAGGTGAGAACTGGTATGTCGAGGGAGCCATCGGTGGAGTCATCGGTATCATTGGAACGGCGATGGAGTGAGAAAGCGAGCGGGACTGGGGCACGAGCGGCCAATAAGGAGGTCGAAAGAGACATTGTTGCAAGTTGACTGTTCGGAAATTCAGGTGAAAGAGTGGACGTCTAGAGAAGTCTGCACACATATCGATCAGTTGACTTGGTCGAGGTAACTACTTAAGTATGCATGGAACTAACTTACGGATTCTAGACAAGAGGCAAACTTTAGAGAATGATATTTGCTAGGCCGCTGAGTGATAAGAAATGACTGAGGTGAAGGACGAATCGAGAAACAAGATCGTGGGCTTCCCCTTTATATTTGAAGCAACTGGAGGACCAATCCACGCATCGAGCGCGAGCACTGGTCGCGTTTCCGCATCCATACTAGAAGACCTTCGGTGAGGGAGGGATTGCATGGCGTGGTGCCACGGCGGCCCTGCAGGGAAAGTTCCTGGCTAGTTCACGCTCGAGCCCCCGAACTCCACCGGTTCCGAATGCCGGTTCACGATTGCAACGTGGTACAACCGGGACTACTACATACTTGTACTTTTAACCCTACTTTAAGTACTTACATACTTCATACTTACTTAATATCCCCTTTCCACCCTTAAGTTAAGTACTTAGTATGTACTACAGCAGTCAGTTTGGAATGAGAGATGCACGCAAGTGGTCGTGCACGCGTGTGAATGCTAAGTATCTACTTGTGTACGACTTACCGCAAACTATATAAACCACTGAACCGAAATGTCCCTACAGTAAACCTATGCATATATGCTTGCTCCATTCAGCTCAAATCCAATCCTACTGAGTCTCGTCATAACGCTCTTCCGATCAGTTTTCTGGATTTTTTTCGACATACCAATAGTATGAACGTGCCTTGAGGCCTTAGGTTTCCTCCGCTGAATACTCAGGGCCGCGTCGGATCCTTTAGCCCGTCGTCGTGCTTGTATCTGCCTTCCCCTTCTCGCATATTTCTCAGCTTTTGATGCCACTTGGGCGGAGCACTCTTGCAAGGATACTTGAGCATTTAACGCAGGCATTCGCAGCAGTACCAACTCGGAGCAAAACCCAGGACCCATAGCCAGCATCAGTCCAAGTGAACCAGGTCCGGGCGGCTTCTTCATCAATGTACGTTCCAACACATGCAATGCAGATGCCGAGGAGAGGTTCCCAACGCATCTCAGGCTCTCCCATGACATTTCAAGGGCAGATCGGTCAACTTTGAGCGCTGCTTGAACGGCTTCCAATACTTTTGGCCCACCAGGATGCACAACATACCACTCGATATCGGTCCGACTCAGGCCATGTTCAGTCAGGAACCTATCGACATCAGGACCAAGGTAACGGAGTACAAGTCCGGGTACTGTGTTTCCAAGAACGACTTTGAAGCCACTTGCACCAACGTCCCAAGCAATGGCACGACCTGAGTCGGGATAGAGTCGGGAATATGCTGCTAGCACCTCCGGATGTGGTGGACCAACCGGTGCAAGCTGGCTGGCTCTGACACCTCCGGTAGCCACGACTGCAGCAGCTCCATCTCCAAATAGCCCACCCGCTAGTATATTTGGAACTGATGCATCATTACGCTGAAGAGTTAACGAGCACAGCTCGATACTCATAAGAACTGCAATGGCATTCGGGTGACCGAGTAGGTAGTCGTACAAGCGGGCCAATCCTGCCGCTCCAGCAACGCAGTCGAGTCCCACTATCGGCACCCGTACAACATCTTCCCGCAGACCAATCAATGATGCAACTCGAGCATCCAGAGACGGTACAGCCGGTCCTGTAACGGTGACGGAGATGATCATGTCGACATCGGTTGGCGTCAATCCAGCGGCTTTGAGCGCATCAGTAACCGCACGAGCGCCGAGCTTGACACCAGCAGCGATAAATGCGTCATTGGCGGCGCCAAAGTCGGTTAGGGCATCGTAGGCTTGCATCGGCAGCGCGAGATGGCGAGTGTCGATGCCGGAGTTTACATGGAACTTCTCGACGACCGAAGGCTTGACTTTTCCACGGAGCATGGTGTCGACGAACCAGGCTGTTATTTCTGCCTGTGTATATCGGTGCTCCGGAAGGGCGGTACGGACGCTTAGGACCTGCATTCCGACAGGACCGGGTCGGTAGTACTGTCCTCGGTATGGACAGTTGCTTGCTTTTATCGAGAAGTCGGCGGTGTCTTGGTAAAGGCGAACTAGCTGATGTAGCGCCTAAGATTTCGCTTGGCTCTAGGGATGGATGGTCGTAAACTGCGATATCTTGATTTACTGCCGGTTTGGTGTATAAGTAGTAGCGGGTCGCTATAATCGTGGATAATCGTGGGAGAAGAATGGTGATAGTATAGATTCACCATTAAGAGGGAAAAGAACGAAAGGCCGGGAAAGCGTTCGCTTTAATGAAAGCTTTGATTCCCACCTCCGAGGTCGTTCGGGTACCACAGAAGTGGAGTATTTGGCACTTGCAATATGCCTAGTCTTGAATGACACCAAGAGCTTGCTATCACAAGCAGCAACGAGCTATCATGATACAAGTAGACTTCGTATCGGTATAGTATAATCGAGGGTCAAAACGTCTAGTACAGCCTTTCTGTGCTCCCATCCAACAGTTTCACCAGCCATATACTCATGAGCTAACAGTATACTAACTGACAATTAATCACCGCTAAGGTGAAGCCCAATCTAAATCTAAGCAGAAAGTGTTGCAATCAATCTGTGCATCTACCGTTCGAATAGTATGTACACTGCAGAATTTTGACGCTATTGTACTACGCACACGAGAGTGTGCTTCAGGCAGCTTGATGTTCGAGTGATCGATTGACATTTCATGGGACGAGGTGCGTCTATGAGCAGTTCATGCTGAAATATATTACAGATTCTAGGGGATCGGAGTATGTACGTATATAATGCATGTCATAAGGAAGAGCTCAAGAGTATCCGTACAGATCGAAGTAAAACCCATCAGGCAAGTTACCGTTCAAACGAAGCACATAAATCAATGCTTCAATCTAACTACCTAGCACTTGTCAAGCTCCAATTAAGTAAACAAAGCTGTGACGTCGATGGTCTGCTTACCCACACACCACTTGCTGTTGGCTTATTTCCACCCCTCACCCCCACTCCTCTGCCGGAAACCTCGCTAACGTTAATTATAACGTTCCATGTGCACCGACCTCGATAAGGCACCCAAGCTTTCTTTCTAGAACAACACACAACCATCAAGCTGGACCAAACAAAGATTATGGTTCAACTACCACCTTCTCTTGTGAATTTAGTTGGTTTCTCGGTGAGGTACTGGATTATTGCCCCCTGTCTTGACTTCAGTGCTAACAAAAGTTTGAGTTTGCTTACCAGCTAGTTCAGCTTCTGTCCTTCAGCTTGACTACTTCGTAGATCCTCCAAAGCCATGACAAATCGAGCGCACCTTGTTCAGTATTTCGGTTGACTGTACTACCGATTGCGACAATTGCAACACCGAGCTGGCAAGAATCAAAGAGCAAGCGGGCCGGAATCACGAATACGTACCCCGACAACGACGAAGCAAGCGATGATACACCAGGGACGCCTTACGACTATCCGACTACGCTTTGCAAGAGGTATCTCGTTGGGCGGTTGGATTTTAGCCCGCAGGAAGCTAAGCAATCTGATTCTCACGAATGGAGGCAAACTTGGTGCGTAGCTGTACGCCGAAATGTTACCTCTTCGGGTCGAATTCCAGTGTGACTCGTTTGTGAAGACCATGACAAAAACGCACGGAACCGTTCGCCACTGTCGAGATATGGGATTCTCTCACGATTGACTCGGAATGGCTTGCTGCTCTGACAGGATGCGTAGCTGGCCGCATTAGCGAATTTAGGTGGGGATGTCGGCTTGTAACAGGGGGGTGTCACTGATCGCTCCCCGATTTACAATATTCCCGAGGGCAGCTCATGAGCGGTAGAGAAGCATTTTGCGGTTCTAAGAAATAATAGCTGGTTGTTGAAGAATATCTGCGCGGCCGATATCTGGTAAGAATTTTGCTAGTAGAGTTATCTACTGAGTCACACTTTTCTTACTCTAGACAGGTGGAAATTTCTTTGGCAACAACAGAAGGGCCCATACACTTTCGACCCATACCAGAATATTCGACTTAATCACCATCGATCGCAACGCCAGAGAACATCCCGAGCACAATGGCCCCTTCACAAGTTCATGGCACCACCGGACCAACACTACAACCTTCTTCTACACCCATTTCAAAACTCCCAGTAGAGTTATACCAGCACATCATGTCATATCTTGCGAAGGCCGACCTTGACTCGTTCAAATACACAAATCACCACGTATTTTCCTGCTGGGTACCGATAAAATACACCCTCTATAAGAGTTTTCTCGAGGGCCAGAGTTTAGACCATCAGATCGGTCAGCTCATCTATGCCACAGTAATCGCAGGCTATAGGAAGGGACGATTGGGTGCCTCTGATGTATTATGTAAGGCTCTGAAGGTGCATCTGAAGCGGAGCATTAGCAATTGCACTATGAAAAGAGTCGAGATTATTGCGGCATCGAAATTTGCTGGTTTCGACCGGGTGGACGTGAGCCGCTCAAAAAAAAGAATTGAGCCATTCGAGGAGCTTGCTCTTCTATTGCTCAGTAAGGATATTCAAAGGCTGGTCGAATTCAACTACCCACCCGAAATCAGGAAGGACCTGAACTTCGACCCCTTTAATTCGGACACGTACAAAGAGTACGCATGGAGTGGATGCAGCAGCCAATTTCCCAAGCCAAAGCCTTTTACAGACAGATTTGAACCAGCGGGGCAAATAGGCAGTAAATCAGCACTCGTACGAGAGCAGTATTACACTCTAAAGAATATGTTCGATGCTACAATGTGGAAGATTGATCTTTGGTTATGGACCTGCACTTGGCCGGGCGAATCAGGATGGCAAGTAACTCCAATTGGGAATATGGACGAGCGGCATCATCCATCATTGCTCTTGCTAAGGAGATTGGTATTTGAGCGAGCTGTGTGGATACTGGATAATACGATTCTCATTGAGGAGGTCCTCCAAAAAGTTAGGAGAGGGTACAAATGGAGGGCGGTGGTCACAGACGGAGTTTACAAAGTAGCTCGGGTTGTTGAGGAAATGGAAGATCTCCAGGGACTATATGGCCGCATTCGAAATCGGGTAGTAGCTCAGAGGACCCGCCGCTCATAGAGTGTCGGTCTTCCGTGATCCATATCTATATACTAATGAATAATGCTACGCTTCAGTAGGTACAATGGAAACATTTGTAAGCATCATCACCCCTTAACCTTGTCCCTCTGTTTTGCCGTTGGAAATAAACTCCAGTCCCTCGTCTGCCACCCTCGGAACGATCCCAACTGGCCCAAATTTCACGAACGTGTCGGTCGGGATGCTCGTATCCACGAAGTCAAGCTTCATCAACGTTTCACCGCCTAAGATGGCAGTAATGGTGCAGTACCTGAACCTGGCCCATGTTTCTGCAGAGAGACTGTACTTCTTCTTTCCATCAATCCCACAAGTGTCATATTTTCCAATCTGAGAGACGGAGTGTATTTGAGAAGGATCCGAGGAGGAACCAAAACTGGTATAAAGGAAGACACGCGAAGCGGTCTGGCTGCCCAGGTTGAAGACCACAGTCTGGTGCAATACTTGGACATTATGGTGGCTTCTTGTTTCTTCTTTCGAATCGGTTTGCTTGAACAGTCGCTGCTAGTACCACCACCAGCATGGCAACAGATGTGCTGGTAAGGGTGCTCATGATCTTCTTTATGCTGATGTAAGTAGAAGCAGATATAATATACGGGTGGATAGTACTTTGAGGGACGTCATGAGGCCTCTACAGCTGTATCCATTCTTATACTGGAGCTTACCGAGAGATACATACTGGCAACACGTTGCTAATGGCTTCCGCTAGAGCCTCAGAATTGATGGTAGGTAAGTACTGTGTATCGATGATCGAGACGCCGGTCAGTTGAGCCGCATTCAGCTCGCTTCCACTATTGTATTTGATTACAGTCCATGCAGTCCTGTCCCTGTATATGCATGCATACCACACCGTGACATACTTCGTCGTATATATGTTGTGAAGACGGCAAGACCGAACGTAGCTAACACTCGTTTATCCACCTGCAGATACCAATAAAATATCAATGTACTTAGTGAGTACCAAGTATGTAACCACCCATTCCGTATATATGTTCATGGAGGTTATTTGGAGGCACCGGAATCCCATACCGCCGGGGCACCTGTTAAGAAGTTAATTAATGATTATATACAAGACTATATTGAAGCTTTATTTAGTACCCAAAAGGCGCAAGTATTGAAACTTTCTTCAATGGCCCATATGCCATGCATTTGACCACGATCAGGTTATACTACAATGCAGTTGAATCTGCAGCCATAGTACGATACTTCAGCTCAGGAGGTAGGACCGAATTTCATACGTGAGTTGGTGATATTTCTGGTGAAGCCCAAACTTACGAACTTGTTGAGACCTGTAATTCTAAAAGTGTGATTCAAACACAACTTCGAGCAAAATTATGAAAGCAAAAGAAAAAGATTCCGAATCCGGGAATTGAACCCGGGTCTTCCCGGGTCCTCCTGCTTCTGAAAGCAGAGATGAAAGCGGAAAATGATAGCCACTACACTAATCCGGACGACGTTGAAAGGATAGAAAATGTAACAAATATATCGAATTTTGCACCGTCTTGGTCGGCATCCAAGGATGTCGTTTAAAGTAGATTTTGCCCCGGTTCCTCTTCAAACATCCAACCCGCGTCACCACATAAAGCCTACGAGTCGATTTTTATCAACGTCAACCAACGATCACAATAGCAACGATTATTCCTGTCTCCCAGTTCTTCGGAAGCGTCACCAAGGCATTGATCTACAACACACGCTTATTTTCCTCTGTTCCCTCGTAGCCCATTCAAGAAGGGGCATTCAAAACGTCCGAGCGATGACAGGACAACATGCTTTGGAGAACGTGGCATTCACAAACACCACTCTCACGGATATCGCGTTTGGTTGCGATGCAGCTACAGATTGAAGCATTGGGTGATATGGACATCAGGGATTAAAAGGGCAGCATAGCTGGCATTCTTCAAGCGTGGTAAGTGTTGAGCCCTGGATTCAGGACAGCAAGCTGATGATACTACTTAGTGGGCTGGATGTGAGGATCCCAGTATGGCGGCCCAAAGTGATTAGCTGGAACTCAGTCCAGTGAGTTCTCGGGAATTCTCTGATACACCAACGACAAATTGCAAACAAGAAAGTACACCAGTTTTCGACCGTTTTCACTGGCAGACTTTTCATACCTTTCTCTCGCGAAGGATCCACCTGGCATCGAAACATCTATCCAGTCAGGCGGCGAGCAGACCTACGGGAGGGAGAGAATGGGACTGAGTTTCTTTCCTTCTGGCAACAGCACAATCGTCTCCGGTACCGGTAACATTGTCAACGCCATAATCTCACTAATAACGTCCTTCCCTTTCGGCCGCTATTATCTCACGTCGACGATGCTCCATCAAACACGCTTCAAGGTGGTCGACAAGCTCAAGGCAGAACTAGGCTAGGAGGGTTTCTTGAAGGCGACCGGGAAGGTGCAAACTCGGACCGAGGGGCAAAGATGTGACGCGGTCGTGCGTGAGGAAAGACAAGACCGAACTTTTGCATACAGTCGCACCGCCCCCTTGGGGTCCCTGCAGAGAGTGAACTCACATTCAACCTTGTGCGGAACTCCTTCCATCCCTCAAGCACTCGAAAATCAAAGAGGCAGCGAGAGGGCGATCTCTTCAGTATTGTCGAAATTGAGAGGAGTCAGATCGACGAAACCCTCTATCAGAGCAGCTTTCTTCCGGATTCCACCACCGCTGGCTCCAAGGGTCAGAATACCGTCTCCACCCAATCTGAAGATCTAGATGACCTCTGCATCGAGGTGCTATCCCAAACATCCTGCACAACGGAGATAATACCAGAGTTGAGGAGATTGCAGAACAGCCAGCTTGCATGTCATATTGAGAAATCTTTGTTTTCAGATGACTGGCAAGTTGAGCTCTCCTGATATGTTGTTACAAGTCGGCAGCGCCTATTTCTGGTGGGATTGTCGGCCTAGGAAGTACTATCTTTTAGGCTCCGTGGGTGATGAGGAGGTGGTATCGCCGTTCGAGGCAAAGCATGTCCCGAGTCGGAGTGCTGATGAGATTGATGCGCGGAAGTTCGAAGAAGTGCTGATTGACGGGCTTGGAGCCTACGAAGTTCTCACCGAACTATGAGTTTCGGCCAGGTCGAATTGCTTTTGTGGTTGCTCATGGTGCTTTTTATCGGATTTTCCGGGCACTAGATCTCGTTCTCCTTTCTTGACTAATAGATTTGGAGATTTGCTTGTTGTATTTTTGTTTGTCTGTTTTGTTCGAGTTTAGAGACCGGTTTTCTTTTTGTTCAGATTCAGTTGGTTAGACATCGTTGCAAAAAAGATGGGAGTACTTCTGACGAGTTGTTCTGATCTTTGGATGAGCAAAGGATTTGTGCGTAAAGGATTCCTGTGTGAAGTCGTCTATCTAGGAAGAGGCGTTACTGGTTTTCAGTCGTGTTTACTTTGTCTCTTAGAATTCCATGATCCATCTATCGAGTTTTATACTCTTTTTAACAGGTAAAAATGTCTCTCAACAAACAATTCTCAAGCACCAGTCAAGGTGGTGGAGTGGTTAACACGTTCGCCTGCTATCCACACTATGGTTAGAAAGCTAGCGGATGCCTTCGGGCGCGCAAGTTCGAATCTTGTCCTTGACGGCCATCTTCCTTTTTAAGCCTTGAGTTGCTGAATTTATACTTACTGATCTGATGTGACGATTTCAGTAACTAAAATTAAGATACGCTTTCATGAATCGGGCGAATGGTCTAGGCGGTATGACACCCCCTTAGCATGTCTAAGTTGGGGGAGGTCCGGGGTTCAACTCCCCGTTTGTCCATCTTTTTGCATTTTCTTAAATCTGTTGCTAGTCTAGTTCATTTTCTACCGACCTGGTCTGAATTGGGACCGGAGTTCATTCGCCCAGTTTTAATCCAAAACGTGAGCCTTCATCATTGGCTTCCTTAAGATGGACCGTTATCATATCGATTTTTCTCAAGCAGAATTCTAAGCATGAAAGCAGCCGAACCAGTGTTCATCTTGAAGTAGGTAAGTACTTAAGTGCATGAAGACCATGTAAGAAATCCAAAATCAATTCTAAGCAAGAGCTTAAGAGTGGTAAAACTGTTTTGACAAGCAAAGCCCATCTAAATATCGCCAAACATAGAGCACCAGCAGTCGTTAACTGAGAAATCCCAAATCACCATTGTTGTCACTAATGCCAGCAGAAGCTGAACTTGTGTTCTCACCACCGCTCCCCTCAAGCCAACGGAGGATATCCCTGCTTATACAAGCTTGAGAATCTCTCCTTCCAGCGCCATCTACATGCAGCCTGTCTGATATCATGTCCCCGAATTGAGGCTCGATAACTGTAGCCTCTCGTCCATCTGAGACATCCAAGCCCTATGACGCCAGAACTGGATCTCTCTCCGAGACTTGCATGAAAGAAAAGCTCTGCTCATCTCGACATAGTATCGGGAAACTCCAAATATCGCTACCGAAGTTTACCTAGAACTGCCCACAACAAGGCATCCCCGGGAGCACAGAGTCCGAGGGGATACACAAACCCTTAAAACAACACTCCACCCGGACCACTCCCGAGACAAGCTCCAGCAGATCCACAAATCTCCCCATCATGTCGTGCTACAGCACCTTATGTCCATAACGGTCGATCATTCCAAACACCGAGTTAAGCATTCCCTGGAAGTTATATCCGGAGTGTGAATCCTGCTGTCTGCTGTCCAGTTAAGCCCATAACTCTCGGGCTTTGCTTCTGTGAACCACCACAGCCATGTGTTGCGTGCATAAAGTGGATAGGACAGATACGAGGTTCAGCTATGTCTCAGATGGATGCGGCTGCGCAGGTTGGTGTAATGGGTGATGATATCACGGTGCTTTCGTATTGTGTGTGATTGATAACAGGGACGTTGGACGTTGGGGTGATTGCGAATACCGTTAATTTTGTGGACGGGCCCTATGCATTGCGTAGTGTAGGGTGTTACTAGTACCAAGTAGGTGGTCTCCGATTTGGCAATTCAATCATTGGGTTGACTCTGGTGTCTAGTTAGTGCTGGTCACTTCTGTGTATGACTGACGGAGCAAACTTGATCAGAGGAGGCCGAAAGGTATCGCGTTCTGTTCCAGGTCCCAGAATTCTCGAAAGATAGATCATCCCCGGGTCGAAAACCGCTCGGTGCTGAGATGTTTTGAATACCAGCCGAGTAAGTTCTTTGACAGCTGTCCAGCTGGCCAGACGTCTGGGGGAAACCAGATATGACCTTGATGAGATACACAAGTCCAACCGAGGAATGTGAATACGGGTGGACCCGAGGTAGTATCACCACCCCTCGAGCCCTCAAATAAGGTTGTCTGCTTGTACCGAGATCGACCAGTGTATCCGGTGCGGGGTAATTCGGGCAGACGATAAGAATGTGACCGCTCATTTCGGCGGTGGGGATGAGTGCGTTTCCAGTTGCCAAATACGGTCACTAGGTAAGGTTAGCAAGGTAGCAGAGGAATGGGGAGTTAAAGTGGTCTCTTTCGTTCGGTTGATGATGCTCTGGCCCAGACAGAATGGATACCTGTCCGTCCCCGTCGGATCAGTAGTGACCTGTGAGCGGCTTCCTTACTTGCTGGTCTCTCCGCCCCGCCCGTTCAGCATTCGCAGCCGGCACCACCAATGCACAATCCACCTCACTGGATCTCCAATTCCCGCCTCGATGCGCCCAATATAGAAACCATGATGGTCATTCTCTGCCCTTACCGCCGGCGCAAAATCCTCCATTCCACCATGCTGCGGGGGCGGGGTAAATCATTCGACGTTGGAGTGTTCGCAATTTCGACCGCGCTTGCGCCTGACGAATCGGATTTGTTCTCTCACCGGCGGCTCCAGGCGATGTTGCGGCGGGGGCGGGGTTGGAAGTTGAAGTGAGATTGGGATTGACCAGTCGGATCGGGGTGTGCTGAGAGCGGCGATGGAGGAGCTTGTCTTGTCTCTGATAAATGTGCTACATATGTTGCGTCTTGGTGATTGATTGACAGGTCAAAGAGATACCAGCTGGCCAGTCGTCCTTTGCGGCTACTGCCGCTCTTTGGAATGAAAGTGGGGATGCTTCTTAAGATCTTGTCGGCGCCGAGGTAATCGAGAGAAGATAGATGCTTGTCGTTTGCTATGCAATTGTGGCGCGGGAGCGGGAGAGGCATTCATCCGAGACTCTCTCTGTCTCTTGCTACTTGTATTCATAAATTTCGGATATCTCTTCCACTGAAAGTCAGAGCGTTTAATCTTTCCGCAGTAATGTATGCGCCTGTAAACTCGGGTACCGAATCGCCAGATGTCGTCTCCAAGGACTTCCAAAAGCAGTTGTAAATTGACAGGGTGACGTCAATAACGTATCGTGGCAGTGCGGCGTTGTCAACACAAGCACCGAATCCCTGCATTGCAGGCAAATTTTCTCTGCTGTCCAGCCTGCCGGGCACCTCTCAGATGTCGTCTTTGGGATCGCAAAAGTGTCTGCATGTGCGTTGAGATTGTGAAATGGTAGGGTATCTCTGCTGTAGCGTGCGAAGTCGTTGAGAGATGAGCCGCCCAAATTGCCCAATTAGAGTGTTGGACCCTGGATGTTGCGGGTTGCCACGCAGAAGGGGTCGGCTGGACGGGTGGACGAGCTGGATTTGGAAGTTTGAGATGTGAATCCGAGAAGATGATTGGTTGATTGCCACCCAACAGTTGATGCCCTGTCAATTCAACATTGAAGTTGTCCGTTTTCTGAAGGAAAACTTGGAGGATCGATTGAAGAATCAACGGCTTCTTTCAGTTGTCAACTACCGCGACCAGTGAGAGAAGGAGAACTCGACAAGGGATATCTCTAGGCTTTCGACATCTCATGCCATCCAGGCGAAAACAGCACCAAAAGTACTAGGAAAAAATACGCCCCGGCTCCTTGTACTCATTTGAGCGGCACAGGAATGTCCCGGCAGCAATTTGTGCCCTCCTCCACCTCTGCCAATTACACATGGCCTCCCTCATCGTACTCGCCATCTTTCTAAACGTCAGGTTCAAGGAATGACGTTCAACCAAAGCCCGCTAGGGTCCAGCCGCACTTACATAAGCCGCCCAAACTCTAAATCTTTCCTGGGATGGCACTCTCGGATATAACCGTGAGCTTGCACCAAGGAGGACAAGCCATAAATGCACAGGCCAGATCCGTATTCGACTTAGCCGGGTTCTTATCGCAGTGATCGAGAGGCTAGCCTGGAATGGTGAAAGTGGGGCGTGAAGATGATGCGGGGAAACTTGGGGAAAGCGGCGAGCTGATGTTTCGAGATGTCGGATCGTCGTGCGAGTTTGAGCAAAGGGCCGGTTCGAAATTCGGAATTGTGCATTGACATTTAGAAACGAGCCATACTGAGCGATAAAACAGTTATTGTGTATCCGTATAGCTTTGAATAGCACTGATAAAATGAAGAGTCCTACAAATTCCGTGAGGAATATGTGCTTCCTTGAGAACGACAAGCAAATATGTATAAGTATGCTACTCACCTCACCACCCACAAGAAGTGTAGGCAAGTATCCACTCTTAACGCCTTGAACCATGACACCCAACCGATCTCACTCAGCCAACCGTGAGCCGGAATCTCTCCTATCCACCTGCCCCAACAGTCTGGGTCAAAGGAAGATTCTTCATCAACTCAGCCTAGCCAGCTCTTTGATACGAATCAATCGAAGGCTTGCATTGTGAATGGATTCCTATTACCTGAGACTTTCGGAAGGAACACTGAGGTATACCGGAAAAAGCAAAACTTGACGATTTTCGGCGGTTGTATGAAGGTTAAACGCAGGGAGGATATGAGGCGCATAAAAGTAAACGAGCGTGCAGGTTGATCAATTGATAACAATGCCAACTTCTTCGTTGAGAATGTGCGGACTGACTCGGACAGATCGTAAAAAATAAAGAGCAGAGAAGATTCCAGAGTGTTCTCCTTGGAAGTGTGGGACAAGCGCGAGTTACATGGTATGCAAGAGTAGTCGAATTGCCCTCTGCTACGACGCAGTTCTTTGGCTTGCATCATCCGGAAAGAAAGAGCAGATCGACGTGATTATTTGAACACCTTGAATGGAACTATGCGGCATTGATTAGCTTCAGTACGAACCCTGAGAGGAATCCACATAACTTACATCACAGTTGCAAGACCAGCACAATATAAGCACAAATTCCTTCTTCGTTATGATGAATAGACGAATACAAGCTTGCCCATACATGTCAAGTGAGACGAGGTGCAAGCGTCGCTTTGAAGTTTGACCGGTGGTTTCCTACCCAATCAATTAGCCGCTAGCCCTTTTCGAGCAGTAATACAAAAACATGTGCATAATTCAATCCACAATGACCTGCCGATACTTTTAATACTTGTATGCATGTGCAAGTAAGTACAAGAAGTAACTGTACTCGATACAGATACAAGGACCTAAGGCCTATACTTGTACCTACGGGCCTCTGTACTCGTACAAAGCAATAGTATATTACTATGATTTCCCTTTGACCTTGCACATGTGCATCTGCAGTAACGCCCACGGGATTACCATTCAGTGCAATCCTCCAGCGTCAAAATCCGGCGGCAGTGATCAGAGGACAGACCAAAACTGAAATCGTATCCATAGGCTGCTGGGTATCATTCCAGGATTCTACTTTGCATCGGAACGGCTGCGATGGAAGAAACCTTCCCCCACCTCCAGATCCAACAGTGAAGCTTGAGGTCCCATATCTGCCTTCCCGTCGGAATGTGCCTTCTTGCGGCCGCTCTGATCATGGTATGTTGGTGGCATCATGTGCAGGCGCAAGATATCCGATCTTCGAGTCAGATATCTTGGAGCCTCTCTCGATCAAGTAAGCCAATAGTGGTCTCGTATGTGTTGCTTTGTCATGGGGTTGCGGGAAACTGTGATGTCCATGCGAGTAGGCTCCTGTGCTGCGTCTTGCGTGCTTTCCGGATGTGTGCGGTGTGTACTCTCATGCAAGAGCGGGATCGAAGAGACTTCGAAAGCCTCGTCAACAGAAACTCTTTCAGAATCTAGAAGTGTTAGCAAACCCTTCCGAGTCTGTTCGCGCCCATAACTATTAACTTTTCAGCAAGGGGTAGTTTGCACCTTGCACCTTGACGGAACGAACAAAGTTTCGTACTGCTTCAGCCCTTCAGAGTGAAAGCTGAAGATCTACACTGCAGCTCCCGGCAGTGGTTGCAAACACCATTGGCGAGCGCGAGCTTGCGTCCGAGAAGTATGAGAAGGCTGTGTTTGATGTGCAGTGATAGCAGGCTCGGATGTAAACTCCTTCTGGTGATGTCCAGAGGCCAAAAGACGGTACTTTTTATCGAATCTTCCAGCTCGTATTGGATAACATTGCGAAGTAGAAGCCCAAAGGCTGAAAACCGGCAATTTGCTTCCATCAGCCCTGCCCGATATCGTGCCCTAATTTGAGCGTATGCAGACAATCAAGGAGTGGAAGAGAAACAAAACAAAAGACACAACAAAAGAAGTAAAAAGTTACCACCGTTTGTGGTCTGCCGGAGGATGTCGAGGATGTGGCGTTGATTCTCTGTTGCAGGCCGAAGGTCAACCGGGCCAAAGCGTCCCGGCAGCGCAGGCCTCACATTCCCCACCAAATCTTCTTCCCTTATCAGAAACAAACAACAATCATGCACCGCCATTGGTCGTTCCGCCGCACCACCGCCTCAACGTCTTTATCGCCCATGTTATTGTTATCGAGATGAGATGGACAGGGATAGGGCATGTCATACGAGATGCACTGAGATGAACAGTGATGAAAGTAGTTTGTATGTACGTACTTACGGAACCTCTGCTGTCTTTTTGGTTTCGTTTTGCGGATTTACAGGTGTTTGACAGGCTTACTGACTTCGAGGCCCCAGCTTCTAATTAGTACCGGCGGGCATCAGCCTCATCACTCTTGCAACTCATTTGACCCCCAACGTCAGCCTTCAATCGCTAGTACTGTCCGGCTAGACGCTCTATCGACTTCGATACGACTTTTAACCCCAAACATCGCTTCGAACATGCCTGGCACCCCGCATTATTTTGTGCCAGAAACGTAATCGCAACAGTGCATCCCTGTCCAAGCATTTCGAAGGTGCGGGATGCAGTCACTGCAGTGTCAGTGCGCGTGGGAGAAGCGGCGATGAGATGGTGGATGAGGCGACACCACCACTTGTACATGTATGTAAGTTGGGTCTTATTTGTTGGCCTGGAACTCCAGTCCCACTTCCAATGTTTAACTACAAGCAGGGTATGTTATTCCACGGATGATTTTTGGCCGGATGGCACCCTATTCGGACCGAGGAGTTGGCTTTCCAGTCGACCGTTCCAAGGATCTCCATCTGATGTTTGCCAGATGCTTCATGTCGTGTCGTCAGATCTCCACGTTCTCGCAAGTCTCGAATCCAACTTCTACCACAAGCGCGAGCAAGCGAGGCCTCTAGAAGCTGTTAGTCCGTTCTGGCTTTTATCCAGAATAAACAAAAGAAGAAACGGCCCCAGTCGTATCCTCTCCACCCAGGCCACCCGGATAACTGGGCGACCTTGATATAAATCTTGGTTCCTGCCTTTCTCGGCTAGCATCATTTGTCGGAATCAACCCGGTTGCTTCCTTCAACGACCGGCGGGTGAGATGTGCAGTCTATTCCACCTTAGCAGCTCCTACTCCGACTTGGTTATGCTTGGAAGTTGATCTTAAGGCTGGCTTTAACCTCCGGTAAGCCTTCGGATGCAGATCAAAGACAGGAAGCGAGAGATGGTACGGACCCTGAAGAGCAGATGATGGATCTGCGAGGGCAGGATTGACAGGTTGAGAGCTTCTAGTCGCAGGAAATGCTGTCATAAACGTACGAGCACTACATTAGAAGCTTCCTGCCCTGAAGATTGCAAGTATGGACCGTCCACGGCATCATAACGTGGTGGTGGACATGCTCGTTTAGTCTGGACGGCACCTGTAGGTAGCACACACGCCGAGACCAGGACCTGCTTGTATGTCCTTAGAACGTCAGATCAATACTCGAGTGATGAGGCTGGACCTCTCACACCCCTACTTGAGGACAATTTTCTTTGGCATGAGACCCAGAGCGTTTAGCGTTCATCACCAAAAGTAGGAGAACGGAGATTGTTTCATGTTACTGTGATTGTATCCAGTTCCACAGAAGCTCGCTTGAGAGCAACGAAAAGAACAAAACCTTTGTGTTTCCGTGACTAGAAGCAAGTTACAGAGGGAATAGATTAGCATACTCTATTCAGAAAGGATACACACTCAAGTTACACTGTGGTTTCATCCGATGGAGAATGGATAATCACAGCCACATGGCGTGCGGATATATCGACGCCTCGCCAGAAAGTGCGGCTCTGGATCATCAAGACAACGTTATGTATCAAAAAAGACAATACGATCCGTCACAGAGAGGAGAGGCCGAGCTCGAGACATGTCTGTGATTTAACGTCCAGCGCGGAAGACATCGAGCTTGATGTTCCCGTGAATAGTAGGACTCAGCAATGCGCTCCTTGAGTCCTGGTTGATGCTGTGCTTGTGGTCTAGCAGGACCGAGCGATATCCAATTGTCCCAATACGGTCCTCCTCCGATGATATGAAGCACCTCCCGAATGCTGCATGAAGAGTGCCAACTGCAGTCGCACTCATGCCCACAACCCCCCACAAAAGATGACAGACGGAGAGATTCCGCGTCTACTATGTACGAGTTCTCTAGTAGTATGGATACCACCGTCAAGCCACACTTTATAACTTTTCTACCAATTTATAAAGTGCCACTAACAAATCCATCTCCGAGAGTCGCCTCGATATTACGTCCCACTAGCTGGGCACCGCTGCGGTGCGACCATGACGGCCCTATTGCTTTCTCAGACTAGCGGCGGGGTCGAGCTGCTCCATGCTTGGAACAAGCGGCGTGGGGAAGCGACAAGGGCATTGGATTGGTTGGATTCGTCTCGTGGTGGAGTCGCAGAGGAGGAGAAGGACGATATCGCCATACGAGCTTCATCGTCGGGTGTGTTGGACGGGACTGACAAGAGTGAGAGAAGGGGGTGTTGAGAGGATGCGGTGATGCGGTGATGTATCGTGATCGTGATCGAGCTGGCTGCGGAGAATTGGAGCTCGACAGGAACGAAATGACGGACGAGAAATGTTTCTGGCGGAATGGGTTGCCAAACGACCTTCTGTGTCATCCCCCAGTTAGCACATTGCCACTGACCCGCTACTCTGTATGAATACCCCCTCCTCTACGACACCCAAGCATCTTGCTGGGACTGAGCCTGGAGGGCATTGCCATAATGCCTGCCTGTCATGGCCTCCCAGCCCGTGGACCCCAACCACCACACCACACTACACCCTCACCGAGCAAGCGTCAACCTGCAGTGCTGGGTTGCTGGATTGCGGAATCTCATTGCTGGCCACTCGAATGGCATGCGGTGGAGGCGAAGCTGAGTTGCATTCCGGAGGAGGAGCGGAGAGCAGACGGGCGCAAGGGATCATCTAGGGATGCCTTTCCCCGATGACGGCAGCCATGGCGGGGAAAGGAGCTTGAGGAAAATGATCAAATTCCAATGGCAAAGGGATGCTCTGGATGTTTCGAAACACAAGCTCGAACCTCAGCTGTTGTCAAGCGATGTCGAAGAGGGACGAGGCGGCGAGAGAGTGTGCATGAGACCAGAGCAAAGGCGGAATAGCAGTTGTATGTTAGAGGGTCCTGGGTCGGGTCTCGCATCTGTCGTTTCAAAGCGTTTGCTTTTTGGGCACTGGAATTAGCGCCTTTGGGCTTTGTTTCCGGTCCGCTTGTCAGACTGGCCCGCTACTGTAGACTGGGATATGTAGATAGGTGAAGTATCATATTCAGGTTGCACCGTTAACGTCATTTGGAAATGGGGGGATTAGAAAAGAGATACTGGGGCCTGTTCATATATTGCACCCTACCCAGTCTCCCCCGCGTTGTGGGCTTTTTTTCTTGCGATTTCCGAGAATCGATCTTCATTTTCAGACTTTCTTGCTGGAGCCTGCGTGCACCTTGGAGTCAGAAAGCTCTCTGGCTTGCTGTGTTGTCTTGCTGCATCTACCGCAAAAAGCCCAAGTGTTGCATTTAGAGGGATCTTGAAGTCTATCTGCTTTGCCTCTTTCGGCTTGCTGCCAGTGGTTAACGGTGATCTTGGTCTGATTCTGTCTGCCTTTTTCGCTCTTTGTGGTCAAGATTGCTGGAACAAGACTGGCGAGATCAGGAATTGGGTGAAGAGTCAAGATACCCTTCCGTCCCGGATACCCTTCTCCACAAATACTTCCCCCTCCTTTGTGAGTTTACGGCGTTCATCATACATACCAGCTCCAGTACACGTTTTCCCCACCTTTTGGTTGACTTGACCGTCTCCATACAATTTGTTTTCTGTGTATGATACTCCTTGCAAGCCTTCGATAGATATCTCTACACTTGACCGTTATCCACGTTTTTAGACTCTCCGTCATATCCCTTGCCCATTACTTTTTGCTGATAGACATCGAGACGTTTAGATATCACACAAGCTCGCTTTCTGCTCCCTTCCCTCAGCCCATTTGCACATCACCAAAATTCTACCTATCCAATTCTCGCATTTGATTCGTTTGGACTTGACGTCTGCCAGCTAATTTTTTTTCCTACCTCTGGCATATTCGTAAAAATAATTGACCAGCTTTACGCACAATTTCATCTTACCTCCTTCTTCTTACTTTTTACTTTCTTGGTGGCAGTTTTTTTTGCTCATTTCAGCAGCTGTTCACCCTTCAGTTTTCTTATCACTTTCAACCTCTTGATTCCCTGCCTCTTTATTTTGGGGTTGACGTTATATCATCTCTGGTGGAGAACAATCTTGGGGTCCCTTTTCTCTCTTGCTCACTCTCCGTCTCTCCCTAAACCCTTCGACTTTTCACTCTTTTTTCTTCCATTCACCAAATCCTCAGGCTTTGCGACGAGCTACGGGATTTCTTCTTCGCTTGTTGTTCTGGTACGAGAAAATCTAGGAGCGGCGTCTGTTATCTATCCGACTCGACCATCCGTTGGGTCATAGTTCGAGGGATACAAAGGGTTCGCGGTTTCGAACGTCCGTTTTCGCACCGTCAGATTCCACCCCACAACTTTATTTGGACGTTTTGCAATTCCCCCATCTCAACCCACCGACAACACCACCCGCCAACTTCGTAAAGCCACCAACAACCACCATCACCACCACCCTCCTCCTTCTCTTCCTCTCATCTACCACCCTATTCCCTTCCCCCTTACGCCTCCGCCCCTTCATCGTCTCGCCCGAGCGACTCTATATTCCCATCAACAACATCTCGACATTTATACCGAGTCCGTCAAGGAGGAAATTCGAAAAGAAACGATTTCAGAATCAGTGGTGAAAGAGGTTGCCATTCGACTTTGACTTTTTATCTCGCCATTGTTCCGAGACATCTTGCATTCAGGTCAGTTGGTTGTTTATTCCCATCCCCCCTCTTCGCACAAATCTTGTGCCTCTTTTGCTTTTCAGCGCAACTCGCCTTTCGCTGCCTTGTTTTGCACCCTTCAGCGTTGAGTCTCTGTGGCCCTCCACAGCCATAGGGTGACTCGATTCGAGGTTGTCACCTGGTCGAGGATTACAAGAGGCTGACATTCAAGTCTCATTGCGCTCGCCTCGGCAGTAGACTCAAGCGCTCCCCTTTAGTATACGGTCCTTTCCCCATCCGAAGCAACAAACCCTCTTCCACCAGGCCTTTACTGGCTTCAGGACGAAACACCACGAAGCTTCTTGCATATTATTTATCTCCACCACCTCACCCAAGACGGCGTCGTTAGAGGCCTATTCGACACGGATCATCACCTTTCGCCGACGACGACGAAGGAGAACACAGAGTAGGAAGGACACCGAAGAGCCTCAGCAACCATGGATTCGGAAGATGGAGTCATCTTCATCAAGCGTCTCACACACTATGTGAAGACACACGAGAAGGGTCTGGCGAACGCCTTGCAACTTCAGCAGACGAAAAAGCAGAATAATCAACAGCCGCTTCGACGCGCCGAAACGCTCCCAGCTTCCTCGCCAGCTTCCTCCCTTTACGCCGCTCGACATGGCAACAACTCGAACCAGTCCAACAACTTTTTCTCTGGAGGTTTTCTAAACAGCCTGGGTCTCTCGAATCAACAAATCAAGCCTGCAAAGCTGACACTCACCCCACATCATCTTTTCTATCTTTTGTCGAGGTTTGAAGATCTGAATATTGGAGTGGGCCCTATGGGAGTAAGACTGGAAAACATCAACTCTGATGCCCGGCCCGACTATCTTTCGTTTCTCAGTGCAGCTCAGCGAAACAAAAGACACAACCGATCTTCCGACAGTATTTCCATCCGGTCAGTTTCCAGTGTCCGCAGCGTCATCTCGAATGTCGGCACCCTGTGGTCAAACTTGGGCATTGCACCTACGCACTCTAGAGGAGACAAGGCAAAGGCTGCTTTGGAGGCGGATTTGAAGTACCTATACTCTGCTTTCACTAAGATACCCTATCTGTGCTTGACAGATGTCGACAACAAAACAAAGCTGATTGAGCATTTTGAGGAGTTTCCGTTCGACACGGCTGTTCCGCTGGTGGCGTTCAAGAATTTACATGCTCTGGAGATTGCCGACTTGGACATTCGCAAGTTTTACGGGTGGGACCAGTTGGCTGAGAGACTGAGAAGTTTGACAGTGCGAAGAGGAGGCATCGAGGATCCGGCAGAGCTGATTATCGCCATTGTTCTGGATGATATGGATAAGAGACGTAGGCGTTCAGCAAAGCAGCAGACTTCGCCGGTAATCAACCCACAGCGACACTCGATGATTCTCCTCTCTAGTTCAGCGGAGTCACGGTCAAATCCTCCTTCACCACAGCAAGAGCCAGTCAAGTTGAGCGGAAGTGCACCGTCGAGCCAACCAATGTCTAGAGGACCCTCGAATTCCAGTCAGTCCAGCAACCATGGCAATCAAGGAGTAGCATACAGGAGCCACTCACCCAGACCTTCGACGGGCTCGAGAAATCTCACAGCTGGCAGTCATCATACCCATGGCCATGGTCACGGTCGCACGCATGTACATAATCCCACCACAACCCGTATGAAACGCTCTGGCTCTGGAAGCAGCCATTCGAGCGCCACTTCCACGATACAAGCACCTGACTTTTCATCCTCAACATACAATCTCCCCAGCTTCGGTCAACTGCCGTCGAGCAAGTGGAGATTCCTCAAGCAGCTGTGTCTCGCCGACAACTCGCTCACAACGATATCGGCAGAGTCTCTTATGCCCCTCTCCTCCCTCGTCTCGCTGGATCTCTCCCAGAATTTGTTTGTCTCGATTCCTGAAGCGCTCAAGAGCCTGCCAGAGCTGAAGGCACTCAACATGTCCAACAACATGATCTCCTCTCTCCATTCCCTTCTCAGAGCCCCTCTTCCAGCAATCACCTCGATAAACCTCCGAGGGAACCGCTTGTCCTCCTTGGCTGGAATCGAGCGTCTCCTCTCCCTCGAACGCATCGATCTTCGTGAGAATCGCCTGACAGATCCGCAAGAGCTTGCTCGCCTCACTGGCGTCCCCAACATTCGTGAAATCTACGTCTCTCCAAATCCCTTCACGAAGGCCTACTACCAAAACTACCGCATCACCATTTTCAACCTCTTCCGCAAAACTGCTGGCTACACTGAAGACATCTTACTCGATGGCTCGCTCCCAGGAATGGTCGAGCGTCGTTACCTCGTTGAGCGTGCAGCCGAACCGCCTGCAATCCCAGCTATCAAGCCAACTCCCGCCCCCGAGCCTCAGCATCCGCCAGTCACTAATATCACAACCATCCCCACCGCCAAACCACCAACCCGCGATTTTTCGCAATCCCTTACCTCTCCAGTCGAAAAGGTTATTCATCACCACGCCACCACATCCCAATCAAAGCGCCGTAAAGCTCCCCGTCGCCGTATCGTGGAGCTTACTCCTCCTTCTCCCGCCCAGAATCTACCACAATCATCATACTTTCCGGAATCATCGACTTCTTCAAAACCAGTCTCCCGACCAAAGCCACAACGCGCGAGCACTACAGATCGTCGTCCTACCCCGAGAAAGACACCAACAAGTCAGACGTTACCGACACATCAGCTGGCAAAGAGCCCACCAATTAACCCGCTCACCCCGCCGTTTAGACCAGTGGATGCAAACACACCAGAAATACTGAGTGATAGTGAAGGAGATTGGGAAGAGAGGGGTGAGGATTACAAGAGGAGGATTGAGGCGCTACGGAATGATGTAGGCCAGGGTTGGTTGAGTGTGCTGAGTGAAGAGGGATGGGATCGGGGAAGGAAGGTGCCGATTGGCACAGGACGAGGTGAAGGGGTCGTCACAGGAAGATGATTTACGAGTGGGAAGAAGCATGACGAGACAGTGTAGGGGATGTTGCTTGAGCGTTTTCTCTATAAAAGTTCATGATTCCTAGGGGTTTCTTTCTTCATTTTTGGTTCCTACCTTGTCATTTCTTGTCAATTCTTTCCCTCTATAGCCCCCGCTTAAAAGCTAGCTGGTGGGTGTGTACGATATGGGTTGTTTTCTGTTATTCCTCATGGGTCTTGCCTTTTTACTTCTTTCCTTCTCTTTTCTCTGTTCTTCTTTTCTTTTGTTGCGGGTTCATGACGGAGCATTACTACGTGTAAGGGGTTAGGGCGAATTGGATTGAATTGGATACGGCATTGGTGTTTGGTTTGGTTACAGTAAGCATTGGTTGGCATTCTGAATTGTTTCCCCCTGCTCTCACTCATCCCCTTCCTGCCCTGCCTGTTCGTTCACTTCAATTGCGCTGCCGTTTTGCTACTTTTTTTCCCATGCGGTGTTGCGGGATGGATTCTTATATGATGCTTTTCTTCTTCTTCTTCTTCTTGTTCTACTTCTGGTGCGAGTTACTCACTTCTTGTTGTTGGTTCCTGAGTGCGTTTTGTGTTAAGAGCATGCATTGATTGAATGTCACATTTTTACCGTTGTGTTTGAGCTTTGTTGGTGCGTTATTATTACTGTATGAGGTCTGCCTGCGTCTTATATGCTTCTTTTTTGCTGCATTTGTACTACTTCTGTTGCTTTGTTTGACTTTTACTTTTTATTCTTTACTTTTTTGCCCTCTCTCTCCTAGGTTTGGTGTTGGTGGCTGTGGTGGAGTGCCGTCTTTGCAATGGGTTCGTTTGGGGACATGTTTGGGAGTTACGTGCGTTCTTACTATTCTACGTTTTTATTTATTCAATTACATTGTGGTTAACTGGCTCCTTGATGGTCTTGATTGTGCTCTTGCGGGATTGGGAAGTACGAGGATTGATATCAATGGTGGTGCATTCGAATAAAACTAGAGGGCCCTACTTCTTAACATAACCTGAAGCGAGATCCGTCTGCATGCCTCCTCCAGATCCGGCGGAAATACGCCCTGCCCTTTGCCAATGAAGACACTTGTATTTCGGCGAAGACCTAGAGGTTACAAACATTTTCAAGAACCACCCGAGGCTCTACATCTGCGAGCGACACCTAAGATCTCCAGAAGCCATGTCGGCGAAAGCTTCAACCCCACGCTTCTTGTCACTCCCTCCCGAGTTACACCTTTCCATATTCGACGCAGTAACAGAAAGCTATAGCACCTTGTTCCATACAAACAGCCTGCCTCCGTTCTTTGACCAGTCCCCATTATACACATGCATCACCACCATTTTCCCTCTTCTCTACGCCCTTCTTCCACACCAACCATCCGCCCGGCTCTCCCAAAAACACGCAGCCCCGACCTTCTCCATGCCATCGTCTCGCTCAAAGATCCATAACCTCTACAACCACGCAGCCCAACGCTTCATCATCCGCGCTCTCCATGGGATCCCGCCCGAGTTTGCAAGCGTGAACATGAATCTCGTGGACCTCGAGAGGCTCAAGGGTGCCCTTCAGATAGTCGATTTCACAGTCCTTGGATCCACTAGCTTCTTTACGCAGCTATTCGGTTTTTCCGTGACGCGCGAGTCGGACCTACTAATGTCAATGTGTGGCTTTAGAAGTACTGCCGGAGTGGAAATGGATGGCTTTAGAAGTGCTGTGGAGTATTGCTTCATGCAGATCTTGAGTCTCCAAGCGGAGCTGGGGTCGGGGCTGCTGTCGTACACCAACGAACTGGAGGTCGATGAGGAATGCTGCAATGTCTCTGTTGCGGCTATGGTCAGCCTCTGGACTGGGTTCTGGAGGGTGTGGGATTCGGGGGAAATGGAGGATGAGGCAGTTCGAAGGGCGCAGCGAGCCGAAGAGCTGCTGAGTCGTGCAACTGAGATGATTGAGGAGAAGCTGTTGTTGGATGGACGGCTCAGCTTGCAAGATCGGGAGGCGAAGCTGGCGGCGATTACTGGGAATATGGGGGCTGCTTTTGGGAAAGGACGACTTGCACTCAAAACAGAGTACCTTGAAGAGGTATTGTTGGAATTGGCAGAGAAACACGAGCAGCGAGATTTTTGTAATGTGATAGAGAACCGGAGGAGAATGCGTCGAAAAGAACGAAAGGGATCTTTCGGTCCAGAAGAAGCATGTCCGATTCCTTCAAAGAGGTTAAAGACCAAGTAGCTAAAGAACACTAAAAGAAGCAAACGCAGAAGCAGATGGTATTCCTAATATGGCTCTAAAGCTCCTATCATTATGTAGTAGCAAAGCAATCATCCTCCCAAAGATCAAAACGATCAAAAAAACCCATCCCCAAGATATCATAATAACCCGCCACTACTCCATCCCAACCCGTAATAAAAAGCCCAGTATTAAAGATATAACCTAAACGAAGAAGCAAATAATGATATCATGACATGTTTATGTTTAATGCAAAAACTCTCAACTCAACCCACACACACCGGGCCGCGAAGCCACCCTCTATCCCCTCTAAAGCTCCAACTGGTCTAAAACTTCACACCCGTCTTCAAAGAAGCCCTCCTGGCCTCCTTCTCCATTGCCAACACTCAGTCCTCCACTCTTGCCGAGAATATTCAGCTTTCTTGCTGTAATCTCGCCGCCGAAGCACCAATCACCAGTCGTGACTTCCGCTTCCGTCTCCTCTGTCTTCTTCTTCTTTCCACCAGATGGTGCAACAAAGACCTCGAGCACGACTCTTCTGTCGAGATAGAACGGACGAACAGAGGCATTGGTATCGATCTCCGCATAACTAAGCGGCATCCTACCCTTGACAGCCTCTCTGTGGTTTACCCCACTCTTGGACCAGAAGCCAGTGACAACCTCCTCCTTGATATCATCAAGCAGAGCATCATTGCTGTACTTGTTCAATACACCTCTTGGCAGGCCAGGAAGGTCAAACTCGACTCCTTCACCAACACCAACGTCGCCCTTTCGGCCCTTGCGGCGAGTGAGGAGCTTGTAGACCCTGACTTTACCGCCACCGATAATAGCAACAAAGCCAGACTCCTTGCCGACGAGGAAGCGGACGTTGGTGTCTCCAGAAACAGGACCTGGGAGGGAAACCTTGCCTCCTGCGGCTGACATCTTCTTGGCTACCCCAGAGGCTCCAGGAGCACTCGAAGGTGAGACAATTGACGAGTTGGCATCCGCGGTGGAAAAGACTGAATCACGACCAGCTCTAACCAAAGGCATGGCTGAGCTACCGACGAATCGAACTGCTTCCTTGACAACCTCACCACCATTGACAGACTTGAGACTAGTGGTGACAAGACTGCCCTTTCGTGGCTTGACTCGCTTTGGTGGTGGCGGCCATCTGAGAGATTCAGAGGGGAGGTTGTAAAAGTGCACAGTGCCCTTCTCGGTCAAGACTGTGAAAGATCCTTCAGGAGAAGGGTTCCAAGTGACAGAGATGATGTGAGATGCCGTCAAGCGCGTGTAGTGAGACAACAGTCGAACTTCACGATGTGCCTCAGGTTGCCCGGCTGCCGAACTGGTTATAGACGCTGAGGAAGAGGCAGAAGCTACTGAAGAGGACTTCCTAAGTACTCTCATCAAGTCCCAGACAAATACAACATCGCCAGCCTTATTTGCGGTAACCAGCATGAGACCTCCTGGCGCAAAGCTGAGGAAGCTCAACTCCGTTGGTGCTCGGAAACTAGCAAGAGGAGATGGCGAGTGTGGGTTGCCGCCCGAGAAGAGTGGCTTCTGGAGATCCAAAAGAGACACCATATCTACAGTAGCTGATCTCACCAGCTGATGTTCAGGGAAGAATGAAGCCATGGTTGGAGTTGGTGGCGAAATACCGAGACCAGAAGTCGGTGCTGCTGGGGAACTATATGGATCATATGACGAGGGCGCAGAGGGGTAAAAGTTCTGGCGTTCACCTCGTAGCTGTTGACCCAAAACACTGACGCCCTGACCAACACTCCCTGGCCCGCCTGGGGTACCAACACCAGAGAATCGAGCACCAAAGCCATCTCCGCCAAATCCGCCCTGTGGTGGGCTTCCAGCATAGCCGCCTTGTCCGTTGCCTTGTGCATTTTGGCCATTTCCAGGTCCGCTCCAATAACCCATCACTCGTCTTCCAGCCTCTCCACCAACCCACTTGGCTCCTCTAATGATTCCACCGGCAAGCTCTCTCGCGATCTTTCCCTTCCATCCTTCACCTCCACTTTGATCAACAACGACATTTGTCTTTGGCAAGGTCGGTGGGGTTGTTGAGTTGACAGAGTAGACACCTTGGGGATGGACAGGGACTCCGACTGTTCCGCCGGCAGGAATGGAAGAATTCGCAGGGAGAGGAGAGAATGCGAGATGGCGAGTTGAGAGAGAGAAAATAGGAGTTGGATCTTGTGGAGGAGGCGGTGGAGCGTACACTGCATTTGCTGGAGGTGCTGGAGGAGGAAGTGGGAACTGAAGTGCCGTCCACACTTTTGCCAGACATACCCATGTTGGTACAGCTTCTGGAGCTGGCTGTTGAGTCTTTGGTGGTGATGGAGGCGGTGGAGGTAGAGGTGCATTTGTAATGACGGGTGGAGTTGTTGGTAAAATCAAAGGAGGAGGAGGTGCGACTACCAGCGCTGCCCGGCCCTTCTTTTTCTTCTTTCCACTCGCCTTTTCTGCCGGTATCTCCTCCTCGACCTGGACTGATGGAGGTTCAACCACAACTGGTGGCGGAGCAACTGCAACTGGCTTGGCTACCGGAGCCTTCTTCGCCACGAGTCCAACTGATGACGTTCTCTTTCGACTGCTGGACTTGGGGGGTGCACAACTAAACACATATGTCTCTCCACTCAAGCCAACACCGAGTACTACGGTATTCTGTGCAACTTCCATTTTCAGACCACCCCACGGTTTCACGGGTGTTCCTTCCGCTATTGCAACCACGGGACTGGTAAATAATGTAGCAATCCGCTTTCGGCTGGAAAGAGAAAAGATGTCAACTGACGTCTGGTAGTGCGAGATTACTGGCTCTGGAATCCGTCCGTCCATGGCTGTAGCGTTACTCTGACGCCTGGTTCGCATTCCTGCCCCGCCTAATGGAGGTGATGGTGGGGCTTCCAAATTTGGATCTGGACATGAGGCAACCGAAATGACTGCAATCAAAGGCTTTTCTGCTTCAAATCCGTCTTTCTTTGGACTGCTCGGAATGATCTAGCAAATAGTCAGTATGAGGAGTCTTAATAATGCAGGAAATGCATACCTTGGCAACGTGAACACTTCCAGAGAGTCCCTCGATTCTTCCAATAAGTTCCAAAACGCCGCGTCCAAGCTTCAGGACATCCAGACCACCATGCCACCCCAGGACTACAACGTTCTCGCCTGCGGCACCATCATCGAGGGTATCCAACGAACAACAGCACCCGACATCCGTCACCGAAGCCAGCCCATACTGCCCTCCTGCTCCAACTCTACCCTTTAAGCTCTCCTCAAACCCAGCATAACCACCTCCTCTTGATGCTGAACCTGGTTGGAACCTATTTCCGTTTGATGGCGAGAAGCTAGCAGGCCAAGAACTAGGTGGACTGGAACCAGCACCGAGACTACTTTGGCTGCTGGCTGTGCCGTAGGCTCCTGTGTTGGAACCGGAAGTTGAAAGGAAAGAGAGTAGCTCCGAGGGGTTGGTGAGTGCGTTCAGGAGTGGAGATGCGTTGGCTTGATTTGGAAGTAAAAAGTTGGAGCGCGACGAGCTGCACCAAAGTAGTAATTAGCATTTGATCATTTCATAACCGGGGGGAAACGGGAAGCAGAGTGATACGTACATTTCCTTCGGATAGATCCTCAACCTGGGATTTGCTGATGACGAGACTGGCCCACCAAGTGGTACAGAGGTTAAACCAATAGAAGGGTCGCTATAAGAAGAAGAGGTATTCGCAGTTGATGAAGAGCTTCGATGATGGCGACTGTTTGTATTTGTATAAGGACTATTAGTGATTGGTACTTGGTGTTGAAAAATGTTGCTATTGTCGAAAGCGGGCATATGCGCAAATGAGATGACGATATGCGGAGTTGGATGCTAGCCTGCAGGATGAACGTGCGTCTGCTCCCAACTTGATTCGATCCCGAGTAACCCCTGAGATGGGCCGGATTCGCAAGTTGGTTCGACTTTTTGGTGTTTTATTCGAAGATGGATGCTCTCAAGATGAAGAGAGATCTCTTTTCCTCGGTTCGTTTGGCTAGGCGATACCGATGATCCGGTGACTGGGATGCGACCGACTTGCTTCGATCGCGGGGTAGTGGACCAGGATCAAGCGTCAACCGCACTGCGTTGACTTTGGAACTTGTCGCTTGTAACAACCGGCGATGGTGTCGCTGGTTGATCCTCTCTCCCGTAAAGCCGTCTACGTCAGGTTGCAGGAGAGAGAGGGAGTCGATTGTTGTTTGTTTGGGCTGAGGACGGAAACAGTCGGATCAACACAGCGATCAAGTTGGAAGACAACAACGAAAGCGGCCTTTGATGATAGCGATGAGGCGGCGATGCTGGAGCGACAGGTCGTAGATGGTGTTGATGAGGTAAGTAGGTTGAAAAAGTAGAGAGGTTCGAAACGAAATGCTAGGGTTTGTTTGACGCGTCTGATCCCAGGAGTTCAAACTCTCGATGATGTCCTCGGGGTCCTTCGGCGGGAACCCTTGGGGCTTCAAGAGGTAGAGGGGTCTGGGATGAGGGCGGCGATAAGGCTGAAGTAGCGTGACAGTGAAGACGGTATCGATAACGAAAAGAATAGCTTGTTGTTTGGTCGATTTGGCTTCTCTTCGAAATAGTTGTTTTGTTGTTGCAGTTTGGTAGGAGTTGAATAGGAGATGAAGTCAGTCTCGGATCGATCCCAGAATACCCTCGCAGTCATCGGGGGTACCTTGGGGAATGGCAGGTATGACTGCAACTCACAGCTTGGCCCGCTGATAGGGAAAGCGACTGGAGGAGGGGGCCGGTTACGTGTGACAGGGCCAATCAAGCAGCCTCGTGTTTTTCTTGTTCTGGATTAGTTGGAGTCAGGAACGGGCCATGTTACTAAGCCCAAAGTAACCGCTGCCTTCAGCATCGTGATAACCAGCGTCATAGGTTTCTACTCTGCTATTTGGGAGTATAATCAAGGCAAGGCCTTCATCAACAACGTGATCACTACACTTGTTCATTACCCACTCACTGGTGATGGCCTGGTTGTAGGAACCTCATCAATCCTTTCATCAGCTTGATTTCAGCTGTACCCGTGACCAGACCTCGCCTTCTTGAACCCCGCAGCTCTCAGCGCCGCCCCTTTCCGTTGCACTGCACTGGGCTCAGGTCTCACAACAAAAGATAACAATCCCAACTGACTAGTTCTCTGTGCGTACGAATTTCGCGTCCACGAGTAAGCAAAAGCAACTATAGTGTTTGCCGTTGATTCGTCATTGTTTGAGATCCTGAGCAATACTGTAAATGCGGAGGCCTCCTATGGTGCCCCAAATCACCCCTAAGCGTGCCCAAAGCTAGCTGCAAAGGAAGCTCAACCTATTCGGTTATGTATCATAGTTCACGGTATGCTTGATTCAAACTTACGAATAGATCCACTACTTCTTGCTATCTCTGTCCCTTCACGCACTGTCCCTTTGATAGCTACCAAACAAACGCCTACATACAAGCTATCTGGTGCACTGGGAGCCGCCCCATTGAAGAGAGCCAAGACGTACCTGCATGGAAACGCTTGGCAGGTCCAATCTGTTGGTTTTTTGAGCTGTCTCGTTCAGCCTTCTCACCAAACGGTTATGGAAGGTTACTTTTATGTGCTGACTTTCCAACAGAAGAGCGTTGTATTAGTTGCGCCGGACCTTGCAAGGAGAGGAGAACTGAAAGTCAAAAGGAAATACATACTTCATTCGCAGGACCAAATAGAGATGACGTCATGCTAAACCTACATCTTGGCGATACTTCCTTTGGGGATCGCCTTCCCGTGACAGGCTCATTAGCCTCGGAGGCAGAGTTCAGAGTTTTGGGCCCTTCGAGAACATCTGGAGTACATAATCACGTAGCTTACTTCAATAGAAAGAAAGCCTAGAGGGCTAAGTACTTACCATATCGATTTTGGATACTGGCAGTTGGACACACCAAAACTTGAGTTCAAGGGTTCTGCGCCCATTCGAAATCCGCAAGTACACAGGCTTCTAGATCTAGATCTGCACAGCATAACCAGAAAATCTTGATCATAGTCGATTCATTTCTCTAAAGTAAATGGTTCACAGGTACCTGTAACAAGTTTCGATAAGCAAGTAAAACAGTGAAAGAAAGAAAGCCCGAATAAAGAGTAACCCAACGAAAAGAAACAACCCATACCGACGCCTGTACCTCTATCACAAAGTGAACCCACTAACGTTCAGAATCCCAAAGAAATCGCACCGTCTAAGCTTCCAACAACGCCAAAACCAAAAGTGATAATTAATCAAATCACTTGGAAGGAGAATGTGCCGCGGTCTTAGTGGAATCCTTGGCTGGGTCGTGCTTAGGCGCGGTCTCATCAGAAGTATTTGTCGGATCCTGTCCAGTCGTAGGCTCGCCAGTAGTCTTTGCTGGCTCGTTCTTCTGAGCAGAGCTTGCAGGAGCGGCGGCCCCTTTAAGCTCTCTCTTCATGACATCCAGATCCAAACCTGATGCGCCAATCTCTTTCTCCAGAGCCGCCATCAAGTCTTGCATTTCCTTCAGTTGGGATTTGTACACCTTCCTCATGAAAGCACGATGATCTTCGTCGGGATCCTGCTGCGCAAACCCAGCTTTGTATTTTTTGATTCGGTTGATTTCATCCAGCGGTCTGTAAACAATATTTTCTGGCACCGCCTTCTGGTAGGATTCGTATATCTTGTAGTCCAATCCATTCTGAAGCCAGAGGTTGGTGAGCGGAAGAAACAATTCGGGAACTGTCTTTCCTTTCTCAGTATGTTCCTTGAAAAGCTTGGTGTTTAGGAGTGTGTCCCATTCTTCGTCGATTTCTGGATAGTTCGGTGGCTCTACTCCGCAATGGGCGTAAAGCTCCCGTCCAAGATCGGACAGAGCAAAAATCCGATGAACGTGGTCACAACGGACCCACTCCCATCCATAGCATTTTTTGGGCTCCATAACCTAGAATACAGACACCGCTATTAGCTAAAAGGACTCCAGGAATTAAAAAGGAATAGATGGTGCGCACTTACAACTGGCTTTGGCTTCTCTGGATGTTCCCCTATGATCTTGGCACCGAGAAAGTTCGTCTCGTAATGTTTGATGTCCTTGTATATTAACTTCCCATCCGTATCCTTCAACGGCCAATCGTCCGAGCCTCTTTCAACTTCGTACATAACATCGTCTGTGCTCACCATCCGTCTGACGTCCTCAATTTCGATGCCGGTTTCTTCGACCACCTCCCGTCTGGAGGTCTTTTCGAAATACTCGCAACGTTCGATGTGACCGCCGGGAAGTGCCAACGTTTCTGGTAGGGAGTTAGTGGGACTGTAGTAGGAGGAGTGAGAAAGGTAAAATGAAACTTACTGGCCCCATGGCTTCCCTTTCGGACTCCCAAAAGGACATACCATCTCTCTTCTAGATTCGTGGTTTCGATGTTCTTGTCTTCCCAAAAAACGAATACAGAAGTACCATTCAGGCATCGTTTGGGCTTGTGTTCTGGGTGATCGAGTGCAGAAATAAGTCGGACTTTGAAATTTTCGCCACTGGTCCCAGACTTTTGCATTTCTGTGATTGCGGTTTTCGATTCCTTTGCGATGTAAGAGATGCCTTGAGGAATGTCCCCTTGGACAAACTCGTTATGAGTAGCTGAAGCCATGATAGTTCGCTTGCTGAAATAGGCAGTGATACGGTCTCGGAAATACAGGCAAGGATCGCAGCCAAAGAGCAAAAAAAGTCCGTTTGTCGTTTCGCTTCGTAGGTATGAAGGTTCTGGACGATGTAGTGGGAACGAAGGAAACGAACGAAGTGACCAACAGCACCTTACTTTATAGCCCTGCAAACAAATCTCAAGAATGCTGCCCAAATACCAATTTATCGTCGTTTGTCCACACTCCACGGGAGTACTTGTGACGGATACACGAGTTCGTTTGCAAGTGTTGGTGTGATCCAACGGCACAAGCTGTTTGTCAACCTTGCGACCTCAACAGTCCCGTCTTGAGTTGGACGGCGGTGCGGGGTAAGTGAATTGCCGGTGATAGTTGGGCTTCACTTTGTGGTGTACTCTCTTGCGATGGGCCGTGCGATGAGGTCGTGTTTGCGTTCCTTTGGATTTATTAGCTATTATGAACGAAGAAGTGGGGTGAGAGGATACAATACCTCTTGTTTACTGTTCAGCCGATGTTTTGGAATGGTGCCGCGCCGGTGATCTCGCGATAACTGAAAAAAGCTGCTCCAGAGGGGATCTTAAAGTAGAAAGCTCAATATTCCAACAAGCTTCTCATTCCCTTCAGAACGTTCACGGTGTGTATTCTTAGGGCCATTGCTGTGCCGCAGTAGACGGGTAATTGAACCTCGAGCTGATCAGTCAACCGCACCGCAGTCCTGGCTGTGTTGTTATATGGATGGCTTTGCGAGAGTTACACACGTGTCACAGGCGGGCGTCGCCGGGTCACGGACGCCACTTGTTTGTGGCTGGTGTTAGTTTTTGTATCACGAGGCTTCTTGGTTTGGTCATATGTGTTCCGGTCCGGACAACTCCGCCTCTTCAACTTTCAACACACGGGCGGCCAACAACATTCTCTTCAAGATGCTCGAATCGCGTCTCCAACAGACAAAACTTGTGATGTATCGCTACATACTCAGGACTCTGGACCTACTGAGTCCACTCCGGTGTGATGGGAGTTGATCTCATGCGGTGCAACATTTTGGCGAATGAATGGTTGGTTGATGCTCAACGAGACCCTGTCGAATGCTGACGGCGTCTAGCCTGCAGATGCCGCCCAAATGAGGTCCCACAGTCCGACATCGCGGTATAAACTGCAGTTCGAATCCTGAAGTTGCTCGAAGCTCTCGTGAAATCGGCTGGAAATTGTCGACTACTCAAATCGGTTCAATTGATCAAATTGGCTTGAAAAACGATGACCGAACGCGAAGCATTAGGAGGCTCCAAATCTCTTCATTCTAGTACCGTCCCTACTTACGATCATCCTAGTCTGCTAATAAGTATGTTAGATCCAGATTCTCCAACGAGCACGGCTCCCGGGAAGTACTGGCTCAATGGCTTTCACCCAACTGTATTGCCTGGAATTGAAAGGATGGATTCCTTCCTCGATTTTGGCGATGATGGAATACATGGTCTGGCAAACAAATATGGAGAGCTTGTTCGGATCAGCAAGGGCCTTCTAACGAACCACGCCGTCGGTCCCCACCGAGTTGCAGTGGTTGAGCCGAGAAATGCGATGATGGATTTCAGAGAGGAGGCCGTTATTAATCCGTCACCTCCAGAAACCAATGACATCGATGCAGACTTATACTCGGACCCTCGATACAGTACCTACCATACATGGCGCAAACATCGTATCGACAAAGGCATCCAACCATTGCTGGAAGCCTCCGCATGTCACGGATTTGGGCTCAGGATAGCTGAAGATTCTAACCAATTTGGCGACTTGTTGGTTGGATATCGCAATGGCCTCTTTCCAGAAGTTACATACAACATTGGAACAAAAGCCCGCGTAACAACAACCATTGCCTCCAGTCACGGATGCATTCTGCAGAGGCTATCAATTAGTGCTATCAGACCGGAGTTAGTCGAAGTCGAGCTGCTTCTGGACCTCTCGTTGGCCCTCACTGAGAGTTCGTATCCTTTCTCGCCATACTCTGACTCACAGGTACCTGTAAAGCTTTTGCAACGGGCACCAGAAGTTTGCATAAAGACGGTCGCGGAGCAAGGCGATCAGTGGACTTTACAGAACGATTTTGTTCGCGTCACTGCGGCATTGTACTGCAGCGGGCTCCCTACCAATATTTTGGTTCTCACAGATGATGGTGCAGTAGCGGATGGCTGTGAAGATATCTATGCGTCACTTCGCCATACCCGGAAAACTGCGCTTCTCCCAAATCAAACAGCTGATATCTCCGTCATTCTGAGACGGACATCCGCAGAGTCTACCTTTATCCCAATCACGTACATCGATATTGATACTGTGATGCAACCACCGTTTGAGGATATGTGGTGGTGGGTAGGCTCAGGCAAAGCCACGCCAGTTTACATTCGAACTTTGGATTGCATTCTATCTAGGGTCATGACGTTTCCAGATGACGCCACCCATCAACAGCTGCCAACCGGCGAGAGCGTGTCTCCGGTTTATTTCACATATGTCACGGCGACCGGTGTTGTACCGAATCTTGCGATGTAAGTAAGCTCCCTACAACCCCAGTATATTTGTTAGTAGTTATGGCATGCTTGTTAGATTGCCGTTTGCATGCAGTTGAATAAATACTGATCGGTTGTAATAGTGCACAAGCTCATTATCTTATTGCCGCATATAAGCTTCTCAATGACGAGGAAGTGGCAAGCAGAAACATGGCTATGTTCTATCAAGGGAAAATCCGCAATGTCCTCTTAGGTTTTCTAGCTCAGCTAGTCAATCCTCGTTGGCTTCCGGACTCCTCTGAGACGCTTCGTTATAACGAGAAAATAGCCCGGGAACGGCTCGGATTACCCATTGATAAGATGGTTGACGGCTTTGGCAAGCTTCCAGTGGTACCAAAGGCCATCTCGGCGGCAAAGTCTGACAGTGGAAAGTCCGAAATTGACAATGGGTCGAAAACCGATAAAACGGTAGATCCGCCTGAGGATTCTGCTCAGGACACGGCGGGAACTGCTGAGACGAAGCCAGCTCGTAGTATTCCGGATTGGATCGCTGATCAGAAAGATCCGGATCGAGACCTCACTTACTTTGATAAGTATCACAGATACGCGACCATCGGAAAAACAGCGTCTTCAGTTGCGGGAGAGCTGTCTCTCTTTAGCATGGTCTCTGAATTGTTCCCGACAGAGACGGCTGGGCTTCTAGTATATGACACGTTACGAGACCATGTCAAGTCACTATGGAAGAGCCTAAAGTCTCTAAAGTACAAACCAGCCGGGCTGTATATGTCGGATTTGGGATACTACCAACCTGCTTACCTTCGACCCGCACATGGCTTTTCGTTGTCGAATATACCCAGATTCAAGTTGACTGAACAGGTGCATGCCTGGAAAGGTATGAGGGCTATGAAGACTCTATATCCGCTTGTGTTTGGCGGTGATCCCGAGGACGCCGATGAAATTCAGTTTCTGGACGACATGACCTTCCGGAAGCATATTCTACGGGAATTTATCAACACGCAGGAAAAGCCCACCAAGCTCATCATCAGCATTACTGGCAATCAGCGCACATTCAACCTACCCGTTTGGGATTCAGACTCCTGGTTTGATTTACTACTTCCGACAGTGAATGATTACTTTTTTATTGCGGGCGATAAGCTCCATCCTGCCTGGTCGAGCACTGTGGACCACCTAGGCAGCCACCTTCAAGGAGCTGTGGAACTCCCAACCGGCACGAGCATCTTCATGAAGCGGAAGCTGCTCGCTTGCTGCAGCCATTCTGAAGCACTGATGCGCCAGCAGGGAGTTGAACTCGGTGCATCTTTGGAAGCTTCCGGTTCCATTACCAGTGCTGGTGTTGTTGGAAATCCATCTGGACATATGGATATATATTCTACACTTTGTTACCTCAAAATGGAATACCCGAGTATAGTTGCTGATGTGTAAGTAGTACCCCTCACTCGCTCGCTCGGTTGAATCGCGGTAGATCATCGTGAACCTGTGTTAATATTGTCTGCTTGTATAGTTACCGGGACGCAAAGGCAGCTAGCCGCAGGTCAAAAAGCGGAGAAGGCTTTGACTCGGCAATCTTCGGAGACGATGATACGTTAATGGTTGGTGGCCCGCATATCCGTACTGGGTCAGATAAATTATCGAAGGAAGACCTTGCTCTAGTATATGACCCCCCAGGTTCGTTTCTCCAATTTACAATTGGATGGATATCTTGCTAACTTTTTACGCTTAGAGTATGGGCCGCATTATCTCTTCCCCTTTCTTGAGGATTATACCCACAAGCCAAAGAAGAGCCTTGCAACACTGGATGAACTCACAAAAGTTATGCGTGGCAAAGCTGATAAGCGGTGGATAAAGGGGTTGGAGCACTTTTGGAAGGGACCGCTTGACAAAGGGATCAGTTTCCAGAGGAGCTACATGAGGCATATCACGTTTAAAGCCCATGAGCTTGAAAGTATGCTCGAAATCCAGGACAGTGCTCGTGTGGGATGGCGCAGGTCACAGAAATTCGTTGGCGAGGCTGCTTTCGAAAGGCTGTCACTCTCGGTAAGCTTATATTTTCCCCTAAGCATTACGTCTCGTGTTTTCCTGCATACGGATACGGCATAGACACTTCTTATGTTTATTACTGAGTAGCTAACCTCTCTATTCTAGAGACAAAAGGAGAATATCAAGAAGAGACTTGTGTAATACCTCGCCCTCTGATCTTGCGCACCGCTGGTAGTCTAACTTTTGGTGCAGGACTCTAAGAAGCTGTCGAATCGACTTGCTGGGTAGCTTGATGTTTGCGATGGGCCGAACCGAGAGATTCCACTTCCTTTCTTTTGTGAATCAGCTAACGGACTGCGATCTAAATAAGATGCGCTTTGATGAATTGGTGAGTGGTCCGCTCAGCTGCAGATCTTACCATTACTGATGCGACATCATAGACCGCTTTACCCGACAATGTGTGGGTTGTGGAGTTTACAATCAACTTTGTTGCTTGTCTCACGGCACAAGAATATCCCAAAGCGCTAACCCTCACACCTGGGTACTCGCCTAAAAAGCAGTCCCGCTTCGTTACTACAGATCCGACAAAGAGTACGAGTACTCTTCCTGTCATCACCGAGGCCGCCTATGGATTCCGCTTCGTCGGTGATTTACATGATAAACTGTGGACCTGCTATAAGCTTATAGATATGGGAAATATCCCAGCGTCTGTCGTAATCGCAAGAGAGAAGAAGTATATGAGGAGGCTATCCGATAATAAATTCACCTTTCAATCTGGATCGCAGCAGCGGAAATGTGTTGAAGGAGCTCTTGTTTTGGAAGGTCTTGAGATGGTCTACGATAATACGGAGACGATCCTGGATATCATGGAGCAAGAAGAAGATACGTTGGATCCCAATGCGTTGGAGGTATGTTCTATCATCAGTGCTTCCCTAAACGGATTGACATATGCCGGCGATTCTATCTCGCTACTTACCTCAATACTAGTACTGATAACTGGCCCCCATTCTTAGGCACCAGCAGAACCTTTGTTGCCGAGCGTACTTACAGCTAGCGATCTCAGTGGCGAAAACTACTTTTCTACCATGAACAAGCATAGTACCTATTATCCATGGGTACTTCAATGCTGTACGGTTCTGAAAGCCAAGCTAGCTGGCGTGGACGATGTCGTCAATCGTTGGATAGATGCAGAACAATCTAGGCGGTTCACACCGCGATGGAGCGTGAAGGACCAGGCGGAGCATGGTCCCGCTATTCGCCGGAATATGGAGGAAATCAAAAGGAAACGCCGGCAACTAGAGCTGCTTGCTAGGAGGGTACAAACGAAGATTGATTCGGTAACCACTCTCAAGGACTCTGTAAGTTCGATATGACAATTCCAGATGAGTTAGTACTGGGTGACTGACTTGTTCTGTTTAGCTGGAAGCCGAACTCTCTTTACGTGAAGCCCGCACATCTACACAACAAGCCAATAGCATTGGACTTTTTACAGTCGTAACGGTTGTCTTCCTACCGCTGAGCTTTGCGACAAGCGTTGTTTCCATTGACCTGGGCTGGACGAACCCTGTCAGGTCTCTCATGCTGATCATGTTCCCTACGACTATTGGCACAATTCTCTTCCTTCTAAACCTACCTGTCTTTTATCATTACTACAGCGAGGCTACCGGTCTTTTGCAGGAGTGGCTGCGTCAAAAGATGCTAGACGATGCATCGCCTTTTGCCTTCTGGAAGTCGAAGGCAAAGACATTGAAAGAGGCTGAAAATAGGACCAGGCTGCTCATGGATGACCAAATCCATCAATCTGAGAGTAACTGGTGGTATTGGCACTTCTTTCTCGTATTCGTTCTGGTCAGCCTTCCAGTCAAGCAGCTCCAGTTCGCTTTTAAACTTGTTCGAGGAAGGCCCGTTGGGGGTGACTACGATGGCATCTTGAAAAAGCTTCTCTGTCTCCTGCTGACTCCCCTTTGGATACTTATTTTGCTCCTGGATTACATCGTCCTTCTCGTATATTGCGCTTTGGATTCTGCGCGACGTGGGATCTATTTGGCGACAATATATCTTTGGAAGGGGCGGAAGCAGATGGAGCGGGAAAGAGATGCAAAGCGTGCAATAGAAAATCCTAAGGACGAGGACGAAGATATCTACGTCGGTGATTATCATTACGACTCGGATTCAGAATACGACTACTTCGAGGCCTCCGCACGTCTGGAGGAGCGAAATGCAACAAGAAAGCTGGATGTGGTCCGCAGTTCCATCGATTCTGGTTTGTCTCGGATGGCAGAGCAGAAGACAGCTTCAGATTTGCCATACTTCTGGGCTCGGCCGATTAGGATAATGCGGCTAGAGCACATAAAGAAGCTGTCAAAAAAAGTTGATGATGCGGAGAACAATGGCGCAGCCCGCACGGAGAATGGGAGGAAATCAGCATCCATTAGATCTGGGGGTGGGTCCAAATCTACGAAGTCGAATCGGTCGAAATCCTCAATAGGCCCCAAGATATCGAAATCTGTGTCTATGAAGGACGCAGGGCCGTCTTCTGCTAAGGAAACTGCCATTGAGACTAGCGAAGCGGCCAAACAGTGTTAGTTGTCGTTGGGATTGACTGTGGATGGGCTCAGATCTTATTCGAGCTTGTGCGTATCCGGAGGTACTTAATGGGACGAATCGATTGTCAGTTCTTCAAAGAATCGATCTCATTCATGGACATCTGTTCGGATCATTCCGTGATTAGTACTTCGTTCTTTTGAGGAGACGCAAGTACTCGTGCGCGTGCCCCGAGGTCCAGTATCCTTGAAACCTGTTTCGAAGAAGCTCATCTTCTGTGTGTCAAAATGGGGAAATATGTAAGCAACGCAGAATCACGCTGACTACCGCCCAAGCTTTCTAGGCTAAAGCCCAACTCTACAAGGCCTTGACATGAGCAGTGATCCCAACGCCCAACTATGTACCTGCCTTCAAAGCATCATGCTGTCAGAGTGGAGCATCCTTTGCCGTTTGATAATCCGAGACATAGGCCAAGTTACTGGTGTAACATGCGGAGAACGGTTACCGTACCCGTTCCCATGGGTTGGTGAGATGATTCGCATTCAGATAAGCTTTCTCGATCTGTACGATGGATCAGCCTTCCGTCGGTCCCGAAGTGGAAGACATAGATCTCACAATATATACAGGAGTTATTTGGATACCAAAGGTTATCAATTGGTATAGAAACTGAAAAGGAAACTAGCTAGACAGGCGTATCAATCAAAAGTCTCACCAGGTAAACCAGGGCAATTACACAGGTAGCTGCTGCAGCTGCGCTGCTGAAGCCTGAGGTTACTAGGACGATATACTACCGCACGGTGCCGAATGCTTCAGAAGAACGTGCTACTAGAATGCTTCCTTATTCCAGTTCCATCTGAGAGCATATCAGAGACCGTAGCACATTTTACTTGCTGATATGTGTCACCACTGTCATCAATCCGCATTTACTGCCAGTGTAAGACCATGGCAAGTAATTCTCAACTCCGTACGAGCTAGCAAGATCTGGTCGGATGCAGTGCTGTCGACTTTTCCAGTTGATGCCTTGAAACCGAGGAGTGAAATCGGCACTGTCCAACAGCTTGGTTTAAAAACTGATTGGTTCAAGTTCAAATTCACACATCAATTGATTGGTACAAGTAAGTACTTCCAGCCGCAGACGCCGTATTATGCTTTTAGGGAGTATGTACTGTTTCAACAGGCCAGGCATTCGCTACGCTGGTGATCTGGGTTGATGAACACTGACCTCTCATGAGCTCAGAGATTTCAACTGCACCCTATCGACCGATTGAATGACGGGATAAGTATGTACTTAGCACATATCGACGAGCGGTGCCACGTATGAGAAGCTGGGTTGACAGAAAGTCCAAACCCTGGATCTGTAGATATTTCTCAAGTTAAAGTTACAAATATTGCAAATAAACTCGAGAGAAATTCTGGCTTTGAGCCCATGGCCCAGTCTGGGGTGCACGCAATCGAGCAAAACTGCTAGTGACTATGAGTCCAGTTGACCTGTCATGCATGCTGATGACCATTGGTAAGTACATATGTCAGGCCAGGATGTGCTTACTTATCCATGCAAGAGACAACGCAAATGAGCCCGTAGTGTTCGCATGAAGCAAATGCCACAGACAGGACGTAGAAGACACTCGGTGTCATCCGGCTCGATGTTGTTGATAGACGGAGTGAGATACCCCGAAGCCGGGTTGTGATAGACATCTCGAACTGATCAGCTCCGAACTGCATAATATTTCTGTAGTAGTAGTGAGATTGTTAGCCTGATGAACTCCGATGCTTACGAACGAGTACTGTGGAGGTGATGCAGCTCTCAAGCATACATATGCCCAGTGTACGACTACACGCACATTACTTCAGTAAGATGTCGATACCCTACTTGCTATGTCATAGCGGCGCCTATCTGCAGATGCGGAAGTTGCCGAGCATTCTTGAGATGAAACAAGCGTGGTGAAAGCTGTTGCACAGAGCCCTAACGCAAGACTAAGCACAGCTAAAACTCCATATGTACGCTGCAGAGTGCGGATTCTGTGCAGTGCGAGGTTCGGAATTACCAACTCCGGTATAACGTTAGGGCTCCCTTTGCTGCTGTCATGAATTAATTGTCGACGTGATATGCTAGGTTAGCCGGCGGCTGGCGACAGCAATCCCGACTAAACGGAACTGCGTTCAAGGGCCATGGCTGTGCACTCTGTGCACTGGGAAGCTACTCGCAAGTCCGAGATAATGTCTGTGATATGCATCGACTAGTTAGCCAATCCTGAAGTGCAGGGTTCTCCGAGGGGGTGTTCCGTACTCTTGCATAGTATTTCCATTTTCGAGTCTATGTAGCTGGATAATTCCACACAAAGGTTTGGCAATGTATTCGCTAGTATCCTAGAGCAGAAAGAAGAAGCTCCAACGCCTTGTGGGCTGTGTGCAGGCGGGTAAAGCTGGTGATGCAGAGTAGATATCGCAATGTTGGCAGCACATGCACTCTTGCAAGGCGTCGAATGCCAGAATTGTGTTGAAGAATCACAAATGTGGAGCTTCTTGTACCACTTTCGAGTGAAGTATATTACCTTGGCAGCAGAGCTCTCTCACCGCGTGGGTTTTCTAAGTAACCAAAGCATTGATTTTGAATATCATGGTGAACAAAGACTGTCAGTCAAAAAAGCACTTTGAACATGGCAGTGCATTGCATAATCGAAGAAGACCTTGCGGTCGAAGGAGTTGCGAATGGTGCAAGTACATACGCTCATTCGTTGGCAAGTTAGATGGCACCATACTTTTATGCCCAATTGAGTTCAGCAAAGGTGCCGTCGGAAATGCCTAGGAAAAAGCGGGAACGTTGCGGCGGCCCTGACGCAGCTGCCAGTCGCATATGTAATGATTATTCGAACGGAGAAGAGTAAACGTAATCCAGGCGGAAGTTTGCTTCTCGTGATTATCTCTCGTCCGTAATGATTTATCAGCTGTCAACGATAGAAAAGCGTGAACTAGTCGACGTTAGCAGACTGATTCACGGGAATGGGGGAACTTCTGATACACCTACCGAGCCGCGGTGTATCATGTTTGACTGAAAACCAAGCGTGATGACTCGCTTTGATCGATGCTTTGAACCAGGGATTGTGGGATGCCAGCCTTATGACAATTCCTTCCCATTTCGCTCCATGGCGTGGTACAAGATGGTGAGAGAGTGCTGTTCGGCTAGCATACTATGTAGGAAAGGTAAGCAAACTAGCCCGCAGTAAGGCCTTATTATTCCTCCAGCCTTTAGTGCAGGCGGGACCAATGGCATCAAATGCCTAACTACCTGTCCGATCTTTCATGCTGTCGCACCAGATTTCTTCTAGAGCTCTGTATTGAAATAGAGCCGACTTTCCCACCACTTTGACGCATAGCTGTGCAGATTCGTTTCCATCAAAGCCTTCCAGCAAAGTTCCACATCCACCACACAGCCAAGCTTTGAACGGTCTGTAGGATTCCCAAGTTCGTATCTCGAGCGTATCCTGTCTGCAGCTTGCAACGATCAACGGTCCTCCTCCTCGTATTCTGACACGGCGTACTTTTAGCCTCTTGTGCTGCACGACGGTCTCTGAGCTGTTTTTGGGCGAGTTGGAGGCATTCCCTAGAGTAATCCGTCAGCAGCAGGCACACAAAAGCAACGACGATTCTCACCAAAACAACCGCCGTTATTCGCATGAACATTGTCGGTCCCAAAGCTTTCCCATTGCTCGACAGAAGGATTGATATTCTACAAAGAATCCGCTGATTCCACAATTCTGTCGTCGCCGTTGTATTTCGAAAAGATTCAGCTTGAGAAGTTGTTGGGTTATGTTTCGTTGAGGGACCCGACTTCCGAAAGTTTGCTTCATCCTCTCTTCTCGCATTGGACAACTCCGTTGCTTCCTCGAAACCGCCCATCGGCAACCGCAACAAAAACAACAACACCACCACCAACAACAACAACGAGAGGAAACGACATAGCTTGTCCGCCTCTACCCGCACACACTGTCATATCCGGATTATCTTGAGACAGAAGGACCCTCCGAAGCAGATGGGAGACCGAGATCCTCCCGAAAACAATCACGATGGAGACCGTCAGTCACGGCAGAAGTCAACGATGAGCATCGCGAACCTCTCTGGACACCCAGCTCCTAACTTTCCACGATCAACAGACTCGAACTTCCGGACTCTTCCAGCCCTAAGCACTCTCGGCCCGACGGCCAATAACCAGCAACCGGCAAACTTCTTCCGTTCGAGCTACCATGGATCCTCCGATACGCGAGGTGGCATGCAGATGGTGCCGCCCTTACCCATACCTTCAGCACTACCAACTTACCAGGCTCAAAATGCAGGATCCGAGATGGGGAGGAGAATGGATTGGGAGGAGAATACTGGAAAGAAACGGAGAATTGAGACGGCAACAGCGGATATGAGTCAAATTCACCATATATCCAGTTTGAGACTTGAGCGAGACGACCGAGGGCATGACCGAGAAGGCTTGAGGGGTGGAGAGGTCAGGGTGTATAAGCCTTTTGGAGACAGAGAATATGCGGTTCCAGGGGAGTCGTTGCTCACCACTCACCTCGGTCGCCTGGCGCCCGCCGATAGACCTCCTCACCTTCCTCCGTCTCAAGTACTGCCACCAATACCTCCGCCACTGCAACGTCATATCCGGAGTGGACCACCACCTGCGCCGCCACCTGGACTACCACCGCCGCCGCCTCCCCCCCATGTACGACTACCTCCTCCGGAACCCAAGCGCCCCACAACAACCTCACCATTCGACCCATCCACCCGAACAAACTCTGTATCGTCTCACACAAGCCCCAATGCCTCACCGCTTCCATACTCAATGGAGGTAGACGAGGTCAACCGGAAGCTTCAAGACATCCATGATCTAATCCAATCGCTCGTTCTCCTACCAACGGATGCAGGCGAAGATTCACAGCCTTCGACACCAAGCAGACTACCTCCAATATCGTCACCACTTACGCCTGATTCACTGATGCCAGCATTGGTTCGGCTCGAGCAGCCACTTCAACAAGCCCGCGAGGTCCTGAACGATGCATTGAGTCGTAATACAAGCAAAACTGGAAGTGAAGCACCGCCAAAGAAGGGCAAGAAGAAGAAGACACTGGAACAGAAATATGAGGAATTGGAAGATGAATTGGATGCCATGACTGCGGATCGCGACCGGTACAAGATCATTTGTGAAGATCTAGAGGAAAGAGTGGAGAAGCTAGAAAAGACAATTCTCAGCTCAGCTTCGGACCGGAACAGAGACCTCCAGCAGTACATGCAGATGCTGGATAATGCGGCCAAGATGGAAAGAGTCAGGCCTGCAACAAGACGAGTTGCAGAAGTCTGTGGAGGTGGAAGCAGTGCGTCAATGGCAGAGCTGGAACTGTTGAGGAAGAAGAATGCCGAACTGGAGGAAAAGGCGGCAAAACTGGAAAGCGTAATGAACGAGTTCAGGAGCGTGGCGGATCGGCTTCAAGGTACCTGATGACCGAGTGCGACCCTATTGTGTTTATCCTGTAAGTTTCATCCAGGTCTTGGAAGGCGTATGGAGTTATTGCTTTTCATTATTTCTTGTTGATATTTTCTATGTACCTACTTCTCCTCGTCTTGACTTCTTTCGAGTTACTCTGCCTTTGTCCTTTTCATGTTGGGTCTATACATTTGGCATAGTGTCTGCAATCCGTTCATGGTCCTTTTTTCAGCTTTCTGGTGTTTTCCTGTCTTTTGCATATTGGCATACTTATTTCACATACCCTTCTATGTTTTTCCGAGCATTATCCAGTCGAAGCATCAAAAGTTCTGGCCCTCGAGATCCTTCTACACAGTCGTCGTTCTCTCGCAGCTGTGATAGCTCACTTTTCTCCGACTCGAACCTCACATACCCAAGCCCGTTGTCAATATTGTGTTCCAGTTTAGTAACAGCTTTGTATATATCTGAATGTTGGTACCAGCTCGTTTGAATTCTGTAGATGGTCTTGCCGCTTGTATCGTACAGAGCTTCATTGAGTTATAAGTGGAAATATTTGCCTTGCTCAATCTCAGAAATACTATCGAGCCCAATAATCGACGATATGGACAGTTTCGGGCCATTCAAGGCGCAATGCCTAGAAGTGGGCATATGGTAAGTACATATCAAGCTCAGCTCACCTTAATAATCAACTTACTCAATCGTATTATACCTTCCCCGCAGTTTGATAGTTTCGCGACAAAGTTTTATGTATGGCATATATTTCTCTGCTGTCCCCGAACAAGGCAAGTAGAACATGGCCTCAGACAGGGTATAATTTCCTTTGCTTCCCTTAGGGGGCTTATAAGCAGGATTTTTAATCAAGCCAGCAAAGGCAGTACAAATTCGGGCGTATATGATAGATCTATTATGCCTCAATATGTCGGGATCACTTCGGTTCAGCCAGTTTGGGTTTCAACATTTCAAAATGAACAACTGGACTACATCATCACCGCTGCGATGCATATTCTAGCTTGAGGGTTGTGGCGGTGTTCTCACCATGCTCTAGCTCGTTCCCAAGCGAACACGAGTACCAAACTACTGAGCACATGGTAGTTAGACTCTGTACAGACTCTGTACATAACTCGGTCCTCTCTGACCACGCTTCCTTTGGCTTTTCCGAAAGCAATCACGTCAGCGGCACGTTTGGGCGAACAGTGCAATCAGTAAGCGGTATATGAACAGGGGTGCGGTGAATCGAATTAATTCGAATCATGGATTACTTGAATGATCATGTACCCATCTTTGCTTCTTCTCAGGCCAGAGACTCGCGATGTCTACACCGCACTCATCTGATGTCTTCTTCCTGCTATGTATCTGAGGTCATACCACCTCCAAGTAGCGTACAAAGTACTCAGACTCTATCTGGATTCTCACTCTCACCATCAACTACCTTATGCAACGCATTTGGCTCATGGTCGAATCTACGACCCTTCGAATCACGATAGAGAACCTATGCAAGGACATTGTCAGCATCTAATATCCATGTTGCGTCACCTCGCTTGTTTCCTTGCAATTGCCCAGTAGGGCGCGTGGAGCGTTCCGGAACACTACCCGTCTCACCACCGGAGACCAGACTCCTGAGCGAATGCCCTAAGTGGTACATAGGAACCATATGCACCTCATATGAAGCATAGCCACCCTAAGGCCAGAACCCTCAGCTAGACCGCAGATGAGGGTCTAGAGAGTACTTTAAATGATAGAGTAGGGGAAAAGAGCGCTCCGCCACAATGAGGCTCAAGGTGGATAGGCGGAAAATAGGCAGAAAACAGGGTGCTAATCGGTCAAGGGCAGAATCGTACATACCTTTGGAGGGTTCTTGATGCCTTCAATTTGAGCATCTTCCGCATCGACGATAATCTTCTCCACCTTTTCAGTTCATGAGCATCTCTTCCTTCCACATGGCGGTCCTATACTATCTGAGATGAAGGGACGTAGACTGCACATACCTGACCCATGATCCTACTCTCGCCAAGCTTGTTTGGTGTGTAGACGGTGTCTCCAACCTTGATGGGATTTCCGAATTTGTCCTTGACAGAAACACCTTGCGGGGATTCGTTGTAGTTTGCGTCGGCCATATTGTTGATTCGTGTGGTGGTGAGGCTGTTTAGAGTCGACTGGTGTTCAGATGGTGGTGGAATTAGGTTTTGCTTGCGTAGGTATTGATAAAGAAGGAATTGGTGGAATCGTGCATGCATACATATATTCGCTGGAAGGATAGGGGGGCATATATGCCAAAGAGATTGATGATGCTGTTGGGTGAATGACGAAAGTTGACGTAGAAGTGGAAGGGGAGCGAAGCACTCGTACATACAATGATGGCCCGTGCTTTATCGACATAGCCAGGGCTGCAGAGGCATCGATCTGATTCCTCAAATTCAACTTCAAATTGTTGTGCCTAGAGCAATTGTCTGGACGTTCAAGTTTTTGTATTGGCATTCTGGGAATACCTACTTGTTTCCAATACTGCAGGTGGCAATAGAAGTAGTTGCAAGATATTCTTTTATGTCTTTAGTGACGGTGACATTCCGGAAGCTTGTGGATATTCAGCCGCATTTTAAGGTTATAGCCTAGCAATTAGGGAGAGAATGAATCTAAATTCCGAGTCTTGTAGTTATAAGCTTCTTTCGATCCTCGATCTCTCCAAATTTGGAAACTACCTTATGTACAGCGTGATGTTTACTTAGGTACCGTTGGAGCAGATGGATAAGATTATCCGAATCCCGGGGCGCTAGTTTATTTGCAGAGGACTCATGTGCCGAGACCTGTCAAACGATTTCGCATTCTCCCGAGTCGTTCTTTTTCAAAATTCACCCATTTATATCAGGACAGGCTTGAGCTTCATGTTTATACTGTTGTGTATACTTAGTACTGTATGGTCCAAGGCAGAATTTAAAAGGAGTAAGAAAGATAAACAGAGTAGCGTTACGTAGCTCGAATAAGTGGACGCTCCATGGCAAACGCCTATCAAGATCGATCAGATAACTAAATCCACAAATGACTGGCTCGGGTTTCACCGTAAGCGAATAAGACGAAGCCTTCTATTCACGTGGGGTAAGATTGACTCTCCACTCCCTTTGTTCAAGACACTCTCTTCCCAGAGTATTTGCACGCCTTTCGTATCAAGTCCTCTCACATCGCGACTTTCCTCTACTTCTCAATGATCTACCCTTTCCATCGTTACTTTCTTATCGATAATGACAGGACAACCTGGGACAAAGAGGCCTAACGTATGAAATGCTGCTTCTTTCCGTTACTTCCCTCGCTCCGGCCGTCGCCGAACCATTGTCCACTAACTGGGAGATCTTTCGATAGACTGCACCGCAACATGAACAAACCGCCATTCGACTCCGGGAGAACCAGCGAAGGAGCCGAGCGAGGAAAAAGGAGTACATCGCCTCGTTGGAGGAGCGGCTTCGAAACTGCCAAAAGATGGGCGTTGAGGCAAACATTGAGCTACAAAACGCTGCCAGAAAGGTTCTCTTCGAGAACTATCGACTGAAAGAGTTACTGCGGATTAAAAACGTGGATGAGGATGAGATAGATGCGTTTCTCCAGGCTGCTCCAGAGACTGGTGATGGTCCTTATGAGGTTGAGAGAAACCTTCAACCGCGACCATGCTCTGGTCTGGGTGGAGAGTGCTGTCAACCTGGTGATGGATGTGATGTCGGTTCCGAGAACAGGCAACCTTCGATAACTACCAATGTTTGTGGCCCATGGAAGAAAGGAAAGCTGCGCTGACTGTTGTTGAATAGCTACTGCCCACGGCCACCACTGTTGATCAGCCTCCGGCTCCTCCGCACCAATCTCTTCAGTCACATACACATCACCAGTACGCCCCGCCGACACAGCCTCAGGTCCAGCAATTACAAAACATACAACCACGGCCCTATGCGCCTTTGCGTCTCAGGGTTCCATCCCCAGGGTCAGAAGGCAGCACAATGATGAGTCCAGCGACGAATTCACCCATGCCATATACGCCATCATCTACGGCTTCAATGCAAAGTCCAGTTCAAGAGCAAGCCTTTGTCCATAACCCACATGGAGTCTCGATGATGGCAGCATCCCACCAACCTTATCCCCCCCTACAGAACTTGCATATCGCCGCACTACAGGCCGATCAAATTCCTCTACCTCCTTCTGCAACATCGGAATTCTTCCCCCAACAATCCTTCCAGCATCATCAACAACAACGAGATGACTCTACCTATGCCAACCAAGTTCAGCATCAACAAGAACCTTACAGCCCACCTCCTCCTTCGCAACCAGCAACAGGAGCCACAAATTGCGGTGTGGCATTTTCGCTCATCAACCAATTTATGCCCGGAAAGTCACAAACTGAGATTGACATAGTCACCTCTCGGATCTGCCCTCCGGACTGCTGCAGCGATAAAGGGATGGGGCAAGGTGCAGACCGTGCAAGCCGAGACATAACTGGAATTGCGATCCCAACGTCGGATCAGTGGGATATTCAGGCAAATCAACAAGGAGGGTCGATACAGAAGCTGGACAGTTGCGAGGTGGATAATAATACCCTTTTCGAAGTTCTTGACAGCCTCGGGTAGACGTGGCACGTCCTAATGGCGCGGCACCAGACTTTGGTGCTGCGATAAACGTCTTGCCATTGGATAAAGGGTGTTCGTTTCAATTGTTTTTTTGAGGCTGATGGTGGAGCCATCTCTGGTAGTGTTTTATGAGATCTCCAGACTTTAGTGATTATAATATCACTGAAGTTGACACAGGATAACGAGGATATTTGCTTCTCTATGAAGTTATGTCCTTTGGAGGATCTTCGAGATCTTGGGCGCCGAGGAGTGCCAAGAGGTTAGCGGAATCCTCGTGAATCGACGCCAGTACTTAGTTTTAGTATATACTGTAAGTTCTCAAATGGTTATTTGAGATAAAGCAGGTGGGTGGTTACCATAGTGAATATGTGAAAATAGTGTCTGATGCGTGCTAGAGAATGAACAAATGCTCTGCAAGGGCCAAATTTGCAAAGCTGAACTGCCGATGCCAACGACATGTGAAGCACCTTCTGAATATGTGTGTCTGGCCAGCAAAATTTTTTCGGGACAGCCCCCAAAACTTCCAGTAGCATGCTGTCTTGTTTGGTCTGTGTTCTTACCTTGTATAAGCAGGTGACTGAGAGTAACATCATCATCCGTTGCAACTGGCCCCGGTTTGGCTGCTACTCTCGCCGGTTGCATCTTATCCCCTGTCGTCGATATCCGAGCTAGAGATGGCAATCGAACACTTTCTCATGACTGGCTACATATCAGTTGTTCTTTCGCAGTGTATTGGGGAGTAATGTACGGAATCGAGGTGCTTATCCTGTATTATGCAAGGGGTGACTAACGAGGACACCTCCCCAGATTCCAACATCACGATGGACTTCAACGTTTGTTGGTGCCAGAACGTGCATTGTCTGTTCAATGCAAGGGAGATATGCTCTCGTGGTAATGTGTTTAAACTAAGAGCTCTGGTTGAGCTTGATAAGTACCGAGGGTCTGATGGAAGAGGCATCTCAGCCCTCGAGGCCTCGAGACGTCAAGACTGGCTTGGTTCCTTCATATAATTACTTGACGATCCCTCTAGGATATTCCTACTCCAGCCTGTTCTTGCCCAGCAGCATTCAAAAAAAACAAGCCAGCTCTTTTCACCTTACCAATGGCCTCCACCGTCCCATCCACAACTACACCTCCCTCCAACCCAACAAGCCATACCAGTGGAGGCTGTCACTGCGGCACTATCCGCTACACTCTCACCACCTCTCTCACCCCATCCACCGTCGTCCGCTGCAGCTGCACTCACTGCTTCAAGCATGGCAAACTCGCCCATCTTCTCTCCGACGAGTCACTTCCAACGCTCACGCTTCTCTCTCCTCTTCCATCCGGAAGCACGGCTCCACTCATTGGTGCGGCTGATATTCAAGCTGCTCTTGCAACAGACGAGCTGAAGGAGAAGGTTGGAGGCTATCAGTATGGGAAGAAGGTCATGACGCATTATTTCTGTAGGGGATGTGGGGTTCATACTTTCACTATTCATGTTCCAGGAGTGTCGCCTTTTGCTGCGGATGGTGGATTGAGAGTAGGGATTAATGTTAATGCGGTGGATGGATTGGATATGAGTGGAGAGGAGTGGAAGGTTGTTGGGGGATATCTGGATGGGAGAGGAGACTTTAAGCAGGCAGTTGGGAAGGTACCGTATGGGGGTGGGAGTTGGTGATATGCACGGCCAATGAAGGTGGTCGCGGCAGAATACCTGATCGTTGTCATACATGGTGGCCAGGGAGAATAGCGGATACCAATAGGAATATGAACAGTTTGTTGTTTCATTGACGTTATAAAAAGATAAGAAGTAAGAAGTAAGAAGTAAGTAAATGTAATAGGAATTATAATCCGATTTCATAATTTGAGAGTGCGAACCACCTAACCCCGAGCTCGTGTGCTTTTCTGTGATCTTTGTTACCACGTCGTAGACTGTCTAAGTCCTTTCCTGCAAATACTCCCCGGACGCTATCCTCGGAATCGTTGTGAAGTATCTCCTTTTCGCCAGCTCCTGCGTCCTCTGATAAACCGTGGTTGACAAAACTTCCATTTCCGTCCAGTCTCAACCCTTCGAATGTTGCCAATTCTGGTGTTCGGGCGTCAACTAACAAACGGTTGAGTTGCTTCGTAAATTGTGTAACACTTCGCTTGCTTTTGAAGGTTTCTTCTGGTAGGCCCAATTTCGAATTTGGCTTCAAATAACGGAGAGCAACTTGCTGTAACGAAGAAGGTACTTGCAACCATTCTGCTGCTGCTGCTGCAGCAGATGTATTGCTCAAAGCTTCAAATAGTCTTCCCATGGTCAACTGGTTCTCATCCCAGAAAATATGTTGAACTTTAGTACCGGATAGTTGCTGTGATTGCCGTGTAATATCAAAGTCGTACGTGAGGTTCAGCAATTCGCTCGAATAGTATTCCAATCTTGCCGGAAGCAACACACCACCTCTGCGGACGATTTCCAGTCTAAGATTGATACCGAAAGAAAGCACGTTACGGAGTTGCTTGGTGTTAAAGAGTTGACATTGAGAACTTCTTTGATTGTATCTTGTCAACTTCCGTTCAACACCAAGCTCCAGAAACATAACCCGTAACAAAACGGCAATCTCAATGCAAGTTCGAAGATCCATCCTGAGAATCGGTGCGTAATTAACAATGTAGTCCAACACACGTCGGCGTTCTCGTCGGACATAGGAGAAACTGAACAAGTCCAGCTGCAAAATGATGATCTTGTATACCGTTTCAATCATCCTCGTCCGTTCGGTCTCCGACTTGACAGTGTATTTGGCACCTTCCCTCGGCTTTGCTGTTTGTTGTATCTCGAGCTTGTAGATGTGCGGTGCTAGCGCTAGGCCGTCATCTTCGGGCTCTTCTGGCACCACCAAGTCGACTGTGCTTCGAAACGGAAAGTTCGCCTGCTGATCCACCCATTTTTCGATGCGTGCATGTATCGTTTTCAGCCTCGTTATCCCGCTTATCTCGGCCAGGTTGATGTCATGATCAAAAAAGTCGAACTTGGCAGAGTCATTGCCCTTTAACGAGAGCAAACTTGACAATTTCTTCTTCTTCCAGAGTGGAATGCGTCCTGGTCTTAGACCTTCAGCCAGCTTGAATGGTCCTGGCCAAGTAATTCCAAGCATAGTAGAGGCGAAATTGAGTTGTTGTGCTGTAGCTTTGCATGTTGATGCGAAAGATAAGACATTTGAGAAGGTATCGAGATGGAGTATGATCTCCGTCGAGATCTCGAGAGGCAAGTCCAACAATCCCATTCTTTCAATCCAGCGACTATTGTAGACCGTTAGCACAAGGACGATCCCTTTTCTCACAAACAAACATACCTGTGAGTATAGCAAACAGCTACCTTACAACTCTCCCCTTTGTAGCTGGTGTTGTCAAGGTTTGGTGGGAGCCATGGTGCAAACTTGAGTAAAGAGAAAAGCAGTTTGTCCTAACGGGTAGTCGCATGTCTGCAAGCCCACAGCTGTGAGCTGTGACTCGTTCCACCGGCGTGAACCTTGTCAAGGCTGATAGCAAATCGTAGTTAACGTTGTACTGTTTGACCGCAATATCTGAAGCGATTTGTCAGTTCAAGTCCCAAATCTGGTGATGGCTGACCACGAGCTTCGCTTGGACGATACCACGATGTCTTCTTGCTGAATGTTGAACGATGCAAAAAGAAAGGAAAAGACTCAATGGCTGGCAGGCCGTGACTCAAAAGTCATGTCGAGTTATGCTGGAGAACTCGCCTCTTTGGAACCAAGTTGTTCGTTGCCGGAGACGACCGCGGAGACTGGAAGGTGTCGCTAAAGAACTCGCTTCAGGGCGGTGGCCCTCACTAAATCGGAAACGTCATCGCTAATTCTCGCCATCTTCGGCGAAACTTCTCCACCCCCCACCACACTTACAATTAAACCTTCACCCTAATCGATCGTACCAATCATGCCTCGACCACAACATTTGATGGCACGACATAACTGCTCTCGAAGCAATTGCTTCGTTACTTTATTTGGCCCTCTCGCAGCTTCATTTTGTACGAGTACGACTTGCCTGAGTATGGCACCTCCAGACCCAGTATCGCACATTCCGAGTCGCCAACTTTTCAACAAGGCTTGCTGACGATGATCTCGAAACATTTCGGCATATCCCGGCTCTCAGACCGACTGGCCGACAGGAGTTTCTCACCCGTAACACACTACGAGTGAATCAACTCTCCTCTTCCTTTCTGGCCATCAGGACAGGAAAGAAGCAAGGTTCGACGCCTGTATGTGTGTACTCATATCCATACTATGTACGAATACATACCGTAAAGACAGGCAACAGCGACGCCGAGAGCAACCCCGGTAATATCGTGAATACAACAGTATGCAAAATGGAAGAAACGCCTGGTCGGGGGATGGAAAAGGACAAACGACTTTGGAGCAGACTTGAGTCGCTGATCGATGATAACCCAATGGCCCAATGGGTAACTGGATCTTGGTTCGTCTGATGAAGTGCAATTCCGCTGTGAGTCCTAACTTATGGAGGTGCCTTACGGAAAAGGTTAGTGGAGCGGTCCCTGACGTTGAATTTAGGAGGCATCGCCAATCGCTTCATCCTTAACTAGTCGCCATCTTTAGGCGCTGGTAGTCTCGTTAAACTTATGTACAGGTGGTGGTCAAAGAAAAGGGTCCCAAGACTGGTGCAGATCCCACACAAAAAAGGACCCTTTTCTGTGACCGCCACTTGTACAAGTACGAGGAACTTTTTATACCTCCTGCCTATGTATGGACAAGCGGAAACAGCACGCTGCATCATCATATCATTCAAAAGTTCTTTTTTGTAGGAAAAGCACGCACTTCAAAATTCGCCATGTAGATACATAGCAGCACCAATCCGAAGGTTCAACCACGGATGCACTGTAGTTAGACAGTGCAGTGGTGATCAAGTTGTATCACCAGCGGCCTGCTCAACATACCCGGAGCACTGGATCCTGTGGCTCATAACACAAGCTTAGGCTGGACCAGTTAGTTAAACTGTACTCCCCGGGTTTGCTTACATACTAGCAAGGTTAATCGGCCAAATCTATTCAAACGTGTAGACCACATACACACTAAAATCGTATGCACTTCGGAGAGGAAGCCTTCTATGCTAATGAGTTCATCTGGATTGCTCATTGCACGGTAACGGCAACCATCGCATGATACACAACGCTTCCTTTTCACCCCCGGATCTCGGACCTCCTCTCTCCGGCTTACTCTCGTTCTCGTATCATTATCAAACGGCCTTCCAGCGCAACTTCAAGTTGGGAATCTCGACAGCGCTTTCTCCGGCAACTTCTTGCGTTGTCATACGTACATAACCGAAAGCTTCATCCGGAATCATCAAACGGTTTCGAGATTTCAGGCAGAAACTCCCGGTCCCTCTTGGTTAAATGCCTGCTATTGAATACGATGTACGAATCGATCCAAAACCTGCTGGACTTGTCTTCCACGCGCACATGCACAACCGTGCGCCATGAGGACCGGCTGGGAAATTAGACCAAGAGGAAAGAGGCAAAAGTTTTGGAGACGAGATGGAGCTGCTCAGTGCTGGAGCTCACTGTGTTTTATTCTCCGTTGAACTGCCCGCAGGGATCGGGAAGTGATAATCAAAGCACATAATACCCGTAAGTACTCTGTCCGTCTTGATATGATGAAGCCCAGTTGAGGCTTGTATCCCATCTGAAGAGCCAAAAGCAGAGAAGTGCAAAGCGTTTCATTTACGGCGCATTGAGACACAGTGGGAATATCAGACTAGTTGGGGTCAAACCGTCGGGTTTGAGACCGAAAAGTCCAAGTTGACCCTTGGATCTATTATCTCAGCCGCCAGGAGATTCTGAATCGACAAGCTTACAAGACCAGGTATGTACATGGTTAAGCGGTAAAGCGCATCAGACAAGCATCTGTGCAGTCAAGTACATAATATGACATTGACCCAGATTTTCGGACAGGTTCGCTCGACAAAATCTTCAACACGTCTCTTGACTCTGCTCCAGTTCAAAACTGTTGAGCTTTCCGCCACCCAAGTCGACCAGTTGTAGCTTTCCAATAGGAGCCGGTGGAGGACTACCTACTTTCGGCAACTGCAACTCGCCTCTACAAGAATCACGACAAAGAGAAATCCCATATTGACGATGGATTTCGCAATGCTGCTGAAGAGAGCGGATGTTGACGGCAGTAGGCCACTTACTGGCACTTTTGCGGCTCCGGGCGACCCGAACTTCCAGGCACGAGGGCCAAAGGGAGAAATTCCCAACTACATTAATCCAGAAACCAAGGCGCCCATGATTATTGGAGTCTCAATCACATTCACAGTAGTGTCACTGCTGTTCCTTATTACAAGGGTCTACTCGCGCATCCGTATACTTCGAAAGGTTGGCTTGGAGGATTACCTGCTGATATTCTCGTGGGTCCAAGCGGCCTTCTTTGTGTTTTGCTGTTGCTATTGTAAGATTCCATAAGATTCACAATGACTGGGACTAATTGAACTTAGCAACGACGCAGGGAGTGGGATATCATTGGTGGGACCTGAAGCCTGAGGTGCTGTACGGTACACCCAAATTCCCTGTAGGTGTTCACCTCATGAGCTCTGAAGAATCGTTTCTTACAAGGTTCAACAGGCCCAATATATATCGACATTCGCATACACGACTGTCACGACCTGCATCAAACTCTCCATCCTTATTTTCTATCTTCGATTGACACCAGATGTCACCTTCAACCGCCTCGTCAAGTTCACCATGGTGTTTGTCTTCCTTACCGGCTTTTACAACGTCCCCGCCAATATTTTCCAATGTACACCTATCCGGAGAGCTTGGTCACCAGCTACACCAGGAAAGTGCATTGATCAAATGGCTCTTTGGATATCGCAATCTGTTTTACATGTCGTAACTGACATTATGATCTTTCTGTTGCCAATGCCGCTGGTTGCAAGGAGCCAGATGCCTATTAGGCAAAAGACGCAGGCTTTGATTATTTTTGCTTTGGGATTGATACTGGTAATAGCCAGTGTAATTAAGCTTCAGAATAATATCATGGGTATGCATATGACCAAGGAAGAGATGTTGGACTTCACATGTAAGTTCTGAACACCGTATGGGCCGGAACATCGTACTGACCATGTCGTAGGGACCGGCTCGGCAGCCATGATTTGGGTTACGATGGAGGTCAACTTGGGTATAATAGTAGCCTGCCTCCCTGGAATTCGTCCAATTCTCAGCCTTCTTTTCCCTCGTTGGTTTCAAGACTATTCCGGCAATTCGTCTCCCACTCCAGCTTCGCCAATTGAGTTCCGAAGCAAAGCATCTCCGGACGTCAGTGTTGACGATGCAAATGCGGATACAAGTGAGGTGTTTCAGGTTGTTGTGGTAGACGAACAAGGAAGGAAAGGGGAGTTGGAGGTTAGGGAGAATATAAGGAGAGGAAGGAGAAAGAGCTTCATGGGATTGTTGAAGGAGGGAAAGGTGATCAAGATGACCCTACTGAAAAGCAAGAGCGACCGTTCGAGTCAGTTGCAGACAGGTGTGAAGGGAGAGAGCACACAGGACATAGTGGAAAAGGGTAACGGCTTATGATGATGCATGGTTGATTTTCCAATGAATATCTGCATGCCTTGTTGGATGGTTGGATGGTTTGATGTTTCAGCGTTTCTGGCACTGCTGTTGCTTTGGGTACGGCGTCTGGGGTTATTGCTCCTTCTTTGTTGGGTTGTTTTCAAGTCATTGCATTCTATGGGTTCAAATTTGTGCGCATCTTTGTTTTTTCAGTTCAGGGCATTATCTTTAGTTAACGATTACTTTAATATCACAGCGTCTTCTTCCGAGCTATTGGTTGACTTGCGTTCGACCCGTTTGACTTATGTCTTTCTCTTTGCAATCCGATAAAATCGTTTTCAGGCCATCACAACGCCGTCTATATACGAGCGAGTAAGGAAAGGAGAGAAAGTGGGCTAACAATAAGCTGAGAGATCATTGTTGAGGCAAGCTTCGAACTGGGCCGCATACTCGCAATGATTCTTCCGGGCCCCTATGATGCTAACCCCCGTTGTATCAAAAACAATGACTGGAGAGTCATAACTGTGACAAGTACATCCCCATGTGCATTCTACACAAATCGTTGTTGTTATGCCAGGTTGTGTCCACGTTTTCTATTCCTTGTTTACCATTTTCTTTGTTTCTATGGATCTTTGTTTCGATGGAATCCTTTGGAAAGAAAACCGTAAGCTTGCAAACAATCTTGCAAACAGAGTGTCGACCTTCACTTCACATCCCGTTAACAAAAGAAAGCAAACTTCTACACTCTCTCCATCGCAATCATGGCCGAGCAAGATTCAACTGGTAGGTGATATGCCGAGCTCTACTCTGGTGTGCTAACATTCTCCAATAGTTCCGCCAGACCTTCCTCCGATCCTCCGCCTCCCTACCGAACTCCGCCTCGAAATCTACAAGTTTTGCTCTGCGTTTACCCTCGTTCAGCTCTCCTGCACTAGCGTTCAACTACGAAGGGAGATTCTTACCGGCCCGAACCTCTACGCAAAGTCTTACGGTTATGAGAACCCACCCATTAAGAGAACCGCGGGCACATACTGGCACCTCTACGACAGGAAGCTCAGAGAAAACATCCCGCCGCATCTTTCCATGTATAACATCCACAAGGTGGAGAGTCACTGCGAGAGGGACCTGCTGATGAGGATCTATGCCATGAAGGAGCAGAGGGCCTCTACGGGTCTGATCACAAGCAAGACTTACTTTGGAGGATGGTGGTGCTGTCATAATTGCTTGCGGGTTATGGAATTCATTACTCGTGATAGGGTCACAAACTTGGAGGATTTCGTCTGTATGGTGTGCTTGTCCGCTTATAGGTACCGCTACTAGGGAGTTCGTTGGGAGGCATTTACTTTTTTTCTGGGGCTCAGATAGGGAGGAGTTTCGATATATTTGAATCTGGTTACATGTTGAGAAGAGTAGGGAGTTTATAAGAGGGATTATACCGGACTCTATGAGCCTTCTCATGAAGCAATCAAATATGTCTCTCAAGTGTGATATACCGAGGTTAAGCATTAATCGTATCAATATTATTCGTACATCCGATATATACTACTTCAACAAGCTCCCCATATCCTCATCCGTCATTAAGCAAGCAGCATCCATCACTACCCACACTTCTCATTAAGATATCAATATGAGCCGCCCATCACCATCCGCCCAAGACAAAAGAAATAACCAACAAAGGAAATTGTACAAAAGAAACCAAAAGTGGTATCAAGCATCCTCTACATCTTTTCATCCCCGGTAGAAAACAAAACCCAAAAAGGTATTCACAAAAGAATAGATCCAACAACTCCAAAGGAAACTCTGGCATACACCACGATCTTTAATCGAAATCATGGTCTTGCTGCTTCTTGTTGGCCATCCGGCCTCTCCTCCATTCTTTCACCTCCACCTCGCTCGTCACATCACTCAGCACACTACTCCTTCCCTCAGCGTCCGTCAAGTCGCTTCCCAACTCAGAACCCAAGAATCGTCTCTGTGGGTCCATGAAACTCTCAGCAGCCGGCATACTAATTGGTGGCCCTTGACTCTGCTCTCTCTGCCTCGACCGTTCTCTTTGTCGCTGCTCATAAAACTGCTGACCAGTCTGGACCTGTGGTGCCGTTTGGACCCGTCCAGGCTGTTGAGGGATGAATCCACGCTGTCGATCCAATTCCATCTCGCGCTGCATTTCTTCCCGTCTCCGTTCTTCCCGACCAGTACGGCGGTCTTCAGCAGAGGAACGGCCGGCTTGGGGTGGTGGCCTTGATCCTGAGCGTCCTCGGTTGGAGGCTGTCCTGGAGGGTCCTGGCATGGTGATGACGGATCCATCGACGGAGCTTCCGCCGCCGTTACGTTTCCGTTCTTCAATTTCTGCGGGTGTCAGTCTCCTGACTTGAACAGCCCTTCCGTCCGGTGTGACTTTGACGTGAAGCTTGACGGGAAGCTCCATTTCCGAGGTAGACGTACCAGAGGTTCCAGACGAGTTTGTGGCGATGGTTTGTGATCGCTGTGGTAGGGTCAGGTAGGTGTTTCCTCCTGGGGTTGTAGTGTATTGTGGGTTTTGGTTGTTGGGTGGGTTGGAAGAGACGTTGCTTGTCGTATATCCAGAGGCAGAAAGTCCAGATCCGGCAGAGGTGTTGGAGTTGACGGAGGATCCACGACGGTGGTGACGAGGGATTGGAAGGGGAATAGTTGGCGGTGAGGATGGCTGGATCAGTGGCGAGATCTGAGAAGGTGGGTAGGCATAGGATTGGGAAGGAGAGAGGGGTTGAGCGTATTGAGATTGGGGTTGGGCGTATTGAGGAGACATGGGAGTTGGCGAGTTGGTGTATTGAGGCTGTTGTGGTTGGGCATCCTGGGGTCGTCTGGGTTGGAGGGGAAGAATGGGCATTAGTTGAGGCGGTCGGTTTTGTGGCTGTTGGGAAGTGGAAAGAGAGGAGACGGTGGATGTGTCTTGACGAGAAGGTCCAACGAGGGGTGAAACGGGAAGGTTGGAAGGCGCATTCATAGTAAGCTGTGTTGCGTTATCGTCTGTGAGGTGGTCGTTGGGACTTGGTGGCATTGCAACTGGAGGTCCTCCAAAGGCATGCGAATTACGGAAATCGTCTTGAGGCGGAAGAATAGGACCACCAACGAGCAACGTTTGACCGTTTGCTGGAAGCTCTGGGATAGCGGGAACTGGTGGGGCATAGGGGTCCTGTGGAGGGGGTCGAAGGCCACCAATCTGGAGGTTAGACGATGGTGGACGAGAAGTGAGTTGCGACAGTTCATCATCATACTGTGGGATAGGCTCGGAGGTATTTGTACGTCTTCTCATGAGAGATCCAATTCCAACACCAGCCAACATTCCCGCAAATTTGTCCTTCAATGAAACCCTTCTTGCTGGCTTTTCATCGACAGGAGAGATCGGATCAAAGTGCGAATGCTCATTGTGGCTCGCTTCGTAGTGAGAATGGCCGTCGTAATGGCTGGGAACTGCGGTGTTGCTGTGATCGTCATGTCGGCTGTCCCGTCTTCGGTCGTGATGATGCATTGCCATTCCTCCAACTGCAGCTCCAGCCAATGCAGCTCCTCCGGTGCCAATGTGATGGCCACTGTCCCCGGAAGAAGTAGGTCTGTACTTGCGCCCCTTCCTGTTTCTTCTGCTGCGAGACTTCTTCCTGCTGTCAAGGTATTCCAACACAAACCATGCCACAAAGACACAAAAGAGCACGACGGCGTAGACGATAAACAGCGGCAAAGGCGAACCGTAAAGATACAATCCCAGAGGAATTTGCGCCAATCCAAGCAAGAAGACAGCTCTTCCGAACCACTGGTGCAGCATCAATCCCAGGCCTCTTCTCTTTCTTCTCTTTAGCTTCTTAGCTTCTCTCCTCCTAATGAAGATACCGATGAGAGCCTGCAAGCCAACCGCACCAAAGAGAGTCGTTCCGATAATATGATGCGGGTTCCACCCAAAGTCTTGACTTCCTCCAATCGCATAGTAGCCCGTCACAAAGGCTATCACTACACTGACGAGCGTACATGTCTGTAGGATTGCATGGCCCTGGATGGCTTTTCGAGGATGGTTGTGTCGAAGAAAGCGGGCGCAGAAGATGGCAGTTGGAACGAAGACGAGGAAGGCGGCGGCACCAAAGACGGCATGAACGACAATGAGTTTGAAGTAGCGAGGGTCATCGGCACGACGAGCTCCCATTCCTGAGCGAGGATGTCAGTACAGCTTCGGTAGGGCTACCGGAGAACAAGTCATACGAGAAAAAAAGAGTCTGGGAGTGGAGAGAACATACCGTTTCTTCGCATCTCATCGAACGGCAAGCCGATCAGAGGTGGGAGGATGTAGGCATCCTTTTTGGCATCATACTTTGCGTCCATGATGGATCCTTCGCCGAAATATTTCACACCCGACATTCAATCGTTGTTCGTCTCCTCCGTCAAGTCGTTGTCGTCTTGTCGTCAAACGCACGCGTGCTTTGCACCAGCACTCTCTCGTCCTTCAGGTGTGTACCGGGTCGCAAGCGGAGATGCTGTATTATATAACCGTCGTCGAAGTGCTATAGACCGTCCCTTGCTTGATTGTCGTGATCGTCTGTCGTCGCTCTGCAATGTCGCTAGATTTGGAATTCCAGCCCTACAAAGCGCCTTTGTCGAAAGCCCCTCCACTAGTCTTGTCGCGAGAGTTGAACGAGCGAAAGTCGAACGAGCGAAACGAAACGAGGGACGAAAGGACGAAATGGGAAGACTGTGAAGATGGGGAAGCTAGCTGGCAGTGGTGAAAAGAGAGAGTTTCCCGGTTTTCCTCCCAATTCCTGATGTCTCTCACAGCCTGGCTCTCCCTGCAAGGAACGACGTGAAACGGTGAGTGGGATTGGTGAGCTCGAAACGCTTCCCAGCCACAGAGAAACGCCAAATTATCCGTAGCCGCCGCAGAACCTGAACCTGGACCTGGAGTTGACCGTGGGCGAGCTTGATTCACAGCAATGCAATGCAAGCAATCAAGGCGATGAAGGAGAAGGAGAGACCTGGAGATGGACAAGAGCAGACCAAACAAAAAAGAAAGAAAGATTGCCAAAGAGAGAAACGAGGGAGGAAGACCCGGCCACCGACAACACAATTTCCAGCCCTCTCCGGAACTTTGCACGACTTCAGCTGAACCCCCCGACAATCACAAAATGAAGCCCCATCGCCCCGCCAACAGTGAGACTTGGCGATGGTTGTGGTTGGATGCGAAAAGACAACAAATTCCTGAATATGGTTAGACCTTCGGTTGCGACAGCGATGAAAATCCGGGTAGTGCTACCCAGCTTAGGTAGGGCTACCCAAGACCCAAGCGACAAAGCAGTTCTCGATACGGAAAGGGTCACCTACTCGATCAGGCAATAAGTATACTGAGTTCACCAGTCGACCTTCCCTCAACGTGGAACCTTAAGCCCTTAACCCTAGCTGTCCGGAAAGGGAACCGGCCAAGCTCAATCATCTTATAAGCAAGCATCCCCCTCATCCTCCTTTCCTCTTCATCCGTTCGAGATCACAACTCTTGGGCCCCACCCAAGTAGTCACTGCTTGTCAGTACCACCGCTCACTCTTGGGCCCCACCCAAGTAGTCACTGCTCGTCAGTACCACCGCTCACTCGGGCCCCACCCGCAGTGAATCCCTGGATTTGGGTTACAGATCAGCACACTTGGACCCTACCCAAGTGGCGCCTTGACAAGGGCAATAACTTTTGTTACCTGGCCAGGTTTACAGGTCTCAGCAACCGTGGGCTAAACTGCGAGATTTGAACTGCCTTGGCCAAGGTTCATAATAACAGCCACCTCACCTTGACCGAGTTTACAGGTCTCAGCTCCGTGGGCTAAACCGCGTGTATCTGCCTTGATCCAGGTAAAAGGTCACTCTCAGCCTCCCTGGGCCAAACTGGGTGTTGTTATTCTCCGGCTTGACCTTTTCGTCCTTGTGCCCCTCATTTCTGTCTTCTGCACTGCTCTACTACAATGGTGCTCAGGGTAGAGTGGCGCATGCTTATAGGACAAGCTTCATACCTTCCGGATAGTGCATGGCCATGTGGAGACGTATGGCTGCACTTTGTTAGCCAATTTAGACTCATGAATTTAGAATCATCCTCCAGCTCATACATGCCATCTCGAGCGCAATTCCCCGTCTTTATTCTCGTTCGACACAGCTGGTGCCTTATGGGCCGACCCACACTACACTGTTTTATCGAGCCATCACCTTTACTCTAGTGGTAGGAAGCTGCCTCTGAATAAGGCTTGCCATTAGTAGGAGTAAAAAATAGTAACACTGACAAGACAAAATTCCTGGTATCATAACGAAACATTTATTATACGCCGTACAAGTACAAATATAAAACCAAACTCCCCACCCGGCTCTCTTCATCAAAATCCATTGTTGTTACAAATGTGCAATCGCTCCTGGTGCTGGAATACTGACCGAACTGACTCTTCTTCTTCTATGCCTGGATCTATACAAATAGAACTGTACGAAAAGCACCAGGTCCTCACTACAGACACCGATGCTGCCCAACAGCCAGGGTAAGTTATCCATAACATACTGTCTGTCTGACGAATGGAATAAAATCTACACCATCTGATTAGCCATGATTCGTCCATACAAACTCAGTCCGACTTACTCCACCACCGTACGTCAGGTTCGCCAAAGTACTGATCATAAAGAACAGCAAGCTCAATCCCTCGGTACTCTTCGTCTGATAGTTCTGAATAATCTGTGGGATTCTCGAAAAGAGATAAATCACTGCCGAGATATAGCCCACCACCAAAGCACCCCAAGGTCCCTGACCAGGCTCGACAATCTCACTCGGTTCCCACGCTCCACTTTTCCATGCCAGAAACCATCCCACCGTTCCAACCATGACGATGCCAAAGATTGCAGCCACAGGACCCACCACCTTCTTGACCAGACTGGCATCGTCCTCATTCATCAACAGCTTAGCAACATCCGGTTCACCCTGTGTATGCACCACACTGACTCGTCGACGTCGATCCGCTACCGTGTCGCCGACCAACAACGGAGATGTTTCTTCTTCGCTTTCGAAAACCCCATTTTCCAGAGCACGCTTTGCGATGAACCGGTAATAGCAGGCTTGCAGGAGGAGTACTGAGTTGGCGACGCAAAAGTAGAACCCCAGACCGATGACGGACGGGAGTAGTCCAGCCCAGATTGCGCCAGCCACGTTGAAGATCGCACCAAGTACCCAGCCGATGCAGAAGAAGAGCGAGAGGCCGTCTGCGTTACCGAGAGAGTAGTTCTCATAGAGTTGAGGGATCTACACTCGTAAGCTCATGGTCTCGGAGAGAGTGCAAGACAGCGACAAGACACAGGGAGAGAAATGTAATGACGTACCAAGATGACAACCCACCCTACCAGCGATACCGTGCTGGAGATGCCCGAAAGGACCTCTCGCAGCGGTAGCTGTTCTGTTCCTGAAAAGAAAGCCATTCCCAGACCCCGGCTGTGTGTCGCGTGCGCTAGCTATGTAGTCGTCTCGATCAGTGTTGTAGTCGTTTGTATCGTATCGTAACCCTCAAACGGAGCTGAGGAAAGAGTGTGAAGTAAGTATGATGTCGCAAGAACTATCTCATGCCTTCAACAGATGGAAGATGAAAAGAAGGAGAAAGAGAAGAAGTTTGATCGCAAGAAAGTTTTTGTTTCCATTTGGTGCTCTCGCCATCTCGCCATCGGAGCCTTCCCCAGAGTGGGCAACAAGATGACGTCGGTAGCCGGAGGTAGGCGACACTGGGCGAAAGCTTCGAAAGTGTGGGGTTCTGGGCCTGTCAAGTGACTCACCAGGGTTCAACTGCTTGGCGGACGACTGAAAGGGAAGTAAGTAAAGCGACCGATCAGATGGGTTTTGTTGAGAGGTAATGGCCCTCATATCGTGAACTGAGCAGGATGGAATTTCGTTGCTCAGCTTCTTGTATGTATCCGTTTACTGTTGCGAAGTAAAGGCCTCTTCTTTCCATGCGTCTCCACATTTTCTTCTGCATCGCATGAAGGCAGAAAAGTGTTCAGCCAAGGTTGTCGGTGCATGCACAATCAAAAGATTGCGGTCCTGGCAAACCACTCGACAATCATACGCATGTACATACCTCGAAGTACTTACTTGTGCTAATGAAAAGTATCTGACCTGACCGGAACCATTTACAAGTGAGTATCTACAACTGTGCTGCCCACCTCACAGTCCCTTGATTCTTAAAAGATATCACCGGTATCATTATATTATCAGCTTGTTTTCAAGTTCAAAGCACTTACTTTCTAGCACCAATCACGCTTGCTAATCCACTCAAAGAAATATCCACCAACTACTCCGTACCTAACTAGGCTATATGTTTATCGCCAATCCCAATCCTCTGTCATTCACGCATCAATCCCCTCAACCTCTCCACTGGTAGGATATCGACCGCTCCGTCGGGCTGATACTTTACGGTTGGCCATATCTCTGGGAGCTGATCGCATTTCCAGCCCTCAATCCGTTCCAGCAACGTCCCTTGCTTCTCGTCACAATACTGTCTGATTTCTTCTTCAGCACCGTACCCTTCTCTCATGCTCGTGTCAACTTTCTCCCAGAAGAATCCACAGTCGTCACCAGATCCCCCCTTAAGCTGCTTCAAACACAACTCGTCGATGTCGGTGTAGTGCAAAAGCAGCTGAACGGAAAAGCCCAAAGCAACTTGAACCTCTGATTTCCTCTCCTCCTGCTTCCGGATCTCCTCTCCCGCCACCAGAGTTTCCTCGGCATACTTACTCAGCGCCTTAGAAGCCGCATAAGCAGCCTTCAGTGCTCGTTCTCCGGATAGCTTACGCCCCAACGACGTCGCTCTCTCAAGGACAATTTTTAGACACCGAACTGTAGCCCTTCTCACGTAGCTGAGGTAGCCATCGCTTGGTGTATCGACTTGCTGCATTCCAACAGCAACAATCCACTCTAGCAAATCATTGTTGGTCGCATCAAGAGCGGGATCGAGTACATCCGCGCCGAAAAGAAAGAAGGCTTCGAGTACTGTAAGGTAGTAATAAGGCTGCGTGAGGTCGTGTTCGATGGTAAGAAGCAGATAGAGTGGTGTAGCTATGAAAGGTGGATCTGCAGTAACAGCGATAGGAATTGGCGTTCCACCCTGAAATCGAGGCGGGCCGTATGATCCGATGACCGTGGCCAGTGAGTGTGTTGAATGGGAAAAGTCGTATCCTGCTCGATAGAGAAGATAGAGTATATACACCGTCTTATCCGTTATGGCTTGCTCCTGCACGACCTGCCTTTTTGTCACAGCCTTCGGCCTTTCATCACTGAACCTCGATACCTCTCGGCCACATCCTGGCTTGTCACTGGCACGCCGGAAACGACTTTGGAACCGTTGCATCGTCTTTCCTACCAATATAAGCAAAATGGGAGAGAAATCATTTGGCAGGGGAGCCGATTTTCGGCCCAACCGGACATCATCACACCGAAGTTGACGCCTCCTCCAGTTCGGATTTGCACCCAAATCAAGGAGTAGGCGTACAGTGTTGCAACGCAGGCGACTGCACGCCGAAAGCAGAGGCGATTCTGTTACTCCTCGATCGCGGCTCAGTGGATAATATATACCGAAGGTTCTTACATCCAGTACCGTCGAGAACAGGCGCCTTGCAATACTTTCAGCAACACATACGCCGCCCCCACAACACGTCGTCTTCGTAAGATCCCCACTCTGCGGTTCCGTATTATCATGACGACTTGTCGTCTGTTGATCACAGTGTTTCTCATAAACACCAATGAGCCAGTCAAACAGCCGCGTTGCATAGTCAAGCCTCGACCACTCATTAATGATCTCCTGATCTGGGATGCCTCCTCTCAGAAGATCAGACAGGGTAACGACGTAATGTAGCTTCAGGCTCCCACATGCAAGTAACAACCAAGACATAAGCCGGTCCGAAAGAAAGCCATTCTTCGTGACCAACTGTACTAGAGCAGACTTATCAGAAGGACCTTTGTAGCCAATTCGTCGCCATATTCCTTCCAGAAATCTGTTGAATTCCGGTTCGGTACTCTTCGTGATCAAGGCAGCCATAGCATTCTCCTTCACACTGCAAGTAGGGAGACGATCGGTAATATGCGTACTTTCCGGCTCACGAGTAGCTGGATCTGACTCATCAACCGTACCGAACCCGCACATAATGTGAATATAATATCTCGCATGCCAGCAAGGACATGCATGATAGGCGGAAGTAATGTCGTAGAGGGAGGCAACATAAAGAGACCGCTGGCGTTTGCACACTTGGGACAGTGCGTGGAATGTGTGTTGTGCCCTTAATGGACGACATTCGTATCGAAATCGCTCTCCAAAATCCTGGGAGACCTTTTCAGCCTTGCGCAAGCTCAGTTGTCTGTCGAGTTCAAGCAAGTCCGGTTCGGATATGTAGTATGCTATGCGGAGATGGATTTCGGCAGGGAGAGTACTGAAGGATGCCATAGTGGAAGGGACACGTCGCTCGAAAGCTTGTAATTCCGCAAATTGCAGTGAGGGATCGATGTGCTCGATTGCCAGTGATCAGTTCTGTGAGATCTAAATGCTTGTTAGCAAGACTTTCAGTTCTCTAGAGCCCTCAAAAGAACATACGCTGAGAACGAGTACCGGTGCTACTAGAAGAGAAGGAAGTGAGCAGCGATTGAGGTAATCAGGAGGTGATCGAGCAGTGAGGCCGTGCACCCTGACTTGGGGCGCTTAAGTAACCAGGCGCTGCAGGCTGGCCAAGCGTCTACCAGTGGCCAATGCGGTTTGATACGATTGAGCTGCATAAGATACATTCGACTTCAAAGGATGGTAGTACATAGGCAGAAGAAAGCTCAACCTCCATATGTACAACAACCGCTGAAACTCACCATAGGTGGGACGGTATATGTTGGTTTGGTGAGCGTCTTTGCAATGTTCGGGAACCCGTGGACCCGACCCGGGTGGTAGCTCGGGCCATACTATACGGGACCCACAGTGCAGTACTTGAGCAGGGCTGTACTCTGGTTAGAAAAAAGATTTTACCTTGATAATGGGAGCCTACATCTATATCAACATACCCTGCGCGACTCCCTTCCCCTACATGCTTGCTCCTGCCATTATTGACTACCGCTTAGGAAACCCCAAGCGGCAGCTAAGATCCGATAAGACACTTGCGATAAGATTGCAACAGTGCAAAGAGATAAGATCCTATCGATAAGGATGATACCCCAGATGCCTTCCATGGTGTCCTGGGGGTGCAGTGCAAAGTTGCTTGTCCGAAGCCCGGAAGCATTACTCATGGGTGTCTTGAAGTCCATAGCGGGGAGGAGAATTTGGGTTCTTCGAGTCTCTCTTCGCGCAGTTTGTTGAGTACTGTATTTGACGTCCATGGGGGGATTCAGACTGCAGTTAAGGTAGAAACATTCCACAAGCTTCCGGGCACTCGGATCTTTGATCGAGGTTTCGAGAGGCCATGTCCAAGATTTGGGAGTGGGATAAGGTTACCGGGGACGCTAGCGTGCGGGTTATCTGACAAGATGGACGGGGGATGAATCGGTTGAGCTTAACTGATTTTGCGTCAATACTTCTTCATAGAGGATGTATGGGAGAAGCTGCCAGAAGTGTTTCATCCGGCCAATACATCGATATGTATGATCATGTTTTGAATGCATCCGGCGGTGTCGATGGAGGTTAATTGTGGTCGGGATTGAGTTTGGGCTTGCTTCGGCAGAGCAGTTGGCGTCTTGGCTAAGAATCAATGAACCTGAATTCGAAGGGCGGCAGGTAGAAACTTGAGCATTGAGAGCCGGAAAAGACACCTCGAAAAGATATGTACGCTTGACGATGTTTACTTCATGCAAGGGTCTCCTGAACTCTGAATACACAGCCAGATCTGGTGTACAGGTACAATGCCACTGTATACATACACCTGTAATCACCTGTAAATCTGGCACGCACTCGGTGGGGCAGAAGTGCGTGATGGAGACGGACGCCCATCAGTTTCTCATGCTGCAAACATACACGGCAGATAACTCCGCTTTTCAGGTCTCCTTTGCTGGAAAAGCCAGCGCTGCGGGTGAAAGTGCCTTGCTAAAGTGGCTCTCATCGCGAATCGCCGCATCGTCCCTTTGCACAGGCTCTTCTCGCTCGTTCTTCGTTTGAAGGCGACTCAGGGACTTGTGCCTCGCCACGAAACTCTAAGGCCGTTTAGCCCCACCAAAACATCGGTGTTACACAGGCACAACAGTGTTTCTGTTGGCTTCTTCATCAGCCACAAAGCCATGCGGAAAACCTTCTAGACGTTTCGAAGAGCGGAAAGGTTGCCCATAGCAACAAAAGAGCGGAGTTATAATTTTCGCTTCTCCAGAAGATATGGTGGCCTCTCTGTGCGAAATAGAGCGCAAACTGCGCCCAAACAATAGGACAAAGCAGCAGGAAGATTCTCGAATTTGCTGCGTCGGATTGAAGACAAGTCGCGCTCGTTTATTCCGTTTGCTTCGATCCCGTTTTGGCGATCTTATTTCTGGGGCGTTGGTGGAAAAAAAAAGTTCGAGGTTGAAAGTTCCATTCCGTTCTTTGACTTTCTTTCGGATTCGGTCTTGGCGACAGAGCTGTACCTGTCCGCAAGGTTCATAAGGCACTCCCCGCTTCCACTGATTCTTCTCTTTCTCAGTTTTCTCCTCATTCTATTCCTTCCTCAATCCACAAAACACCACTCGATATCCCCATCTCCTCTCTATTCAACCCTTCATCACCGAGAACCCTTTCCTTTGCATATACCAGCTCAATAGGTACGCTCTCATTCCGTTTGTTGACAAGCCATCACGAGCTTTCACCCCTCTTTCCCTCGCTACAACCAAACGCCCACAACCAATTGCCCCGCCATCACCAACAAACAACGTCCACACTCTGTTTGACACTCAACTAACTTCCATTTTCCCCTACAGAATCACATCATCACCATGTCTGAGACCTTCGAGTTCCAGGCTGAGATTTCTCAGCTCTTGTCGCTCATCATCAACACTGTCTACTCCAACAAGGAGAGTAAGTAACCCAACATTCGCAAACGGGCGGGTGGTGGAGGGAGAGGAAATGGCCAACAAACATGACCTTTCCATCCTTTCTCTACCTGCCATGATGTCTTTTTCGACTTTGTTTGCTAACGAATTCTCTCAACAGTCTTCCTCAGAGAATTGATCTCTAACGCTTCCGATGCCCTCGACAAGATCAGATACACCTCGCTCTCCGACCCATCGGTGTTGGATTCCGAGAAGGACCTCAAGATCTCGATCATCCCAGACAAGGCCAACAAGACCCTCATCATGTAAGTTTGCATGCGAATTACGATTTGTCTTGATCGCTTGCTAACGTTTGTCTACAGTGAGGATACCGGTATTGGTTTCACCAAGGCCGATCTCGTCAACAACCTTGGTACCATCGCTAGATCCGGTACCAAGCAGTTCATGGAGGCCTTGAACGCTGGTGTTGATATGTCCTTGATTGGTCAGTTCGGTGTTGGTTTCTACTCTGCCTACCTCGTTGCCGACAAGGTGCAGGTTATCTCCAAGCACAACGATGATGAGCAATACATCTGGGAGTCCTCCGCCGGTGGATCTTTCACCATCAAGCTCGACGAGGAGACTCCAAGACTTGGTCGTGGAACCAGAATCGTTCTTCACATGAAGGAGGATCAGCTCCAGTACCTCGAGGAGGCCAAGATCAAGGAGGTTGTCAAGAAGCACTCCGAGTTCATCTCGTACCCAATCTACCTCCACGTTACCAAGGAGGTTGAGACTGAGGTTCCAGATGAGGAGGAGGAGAAGACCGAGGAGGGTGATGACAAGAAGCCAAAGATCGAGGAGGTCGATGAGGAGGAGGAGAAGAAGGAGAAGAAGACCAAGAAGGTCAAGGAGATCAAGACCGAGGAGGAGGAGCTCAACAAGACCAAGCCAATTTGGACTCGCAACCCATCCGACATCACCACTGAGGAGTACGCCTCTTTCTACAAGTCGCTCTCCAACGACTGGGAGGATCACCTTGCCGTCAAGCACTTCTCTGTTGAGGGTCAGCTTGAGTTCCGTGCTATTCTCTTCGTTCCAAAGCGCGCTCCATTCGATCTCTTCGAGACCAAGCGCAACAAGAACAACATCAAGTTGTACGTCCGCCGTGTCTTCATCACTGATGACTGCACCGACATCATCCCAGAGTGGCTCGGATTCGTCAAGGGTGTTGTCGACTCTGAGGATCTCCCATTGAACTTGTCTCGTGAGACTCTCCAGCAGAACAAGATCATGAAGGTCATCAAGAAGAACATCATCAAGAAGACCCTCGAGATGTTCAACGAGATCTCTGAGGACCGCGAGCTCTTCGACAAGTTCTACTCTGCTTTCTCCAAGAACATCAAGCTCGGTATCCACGAGGATTCCCAGAACAGATCCGCTCTTGCCAAGCTCCTCCGCTACAACTCCACCAAGTCCACTGATGAGATGACCTCTCTCAGCGACTACGTCACCCGCATGCCAGAGCACCAGAAGAACATCTACTTCATCACTGGTGAGTCCCTCAAGGCTGTCGAGAAGTCTCCATTCTTGGATGCCCTCAAGGCCAAGAACTTCGAGGTTCTCTTCCTTGTCGACCCAATTGATGAGTACGCCATGACTCAGCTCAAGGAGTTCGATGGCAAGAAGCTTGTCGATATCACCAAGGACTTCGAGCTTGAGGAGACCGAGGAGGAGAAGAAGGACCGTGAGGAGGAGATCAAGAACTTTGAGGGACTCGCCAAGTCCATCAAGGAGATCCTCGGCGAGAAGGTCGAGAAGGTTGTCGTCTCCCACAAGTTGGTCGATGCCCCATCTGCCATCCGTACCGGTCAGTTCGGTTGGTCTGCCAACATGGAGAGAATCATGAAGTCCCAGGCTCTCCGTGATACCTCCATGTCCTCCTACATGGCCTCCAAGAAGACCCTCGAGATCTCTCCAAAGTCTTCCATCATCAAGGCCCTCAAGACCAAGGTTGAGGAGGAGGGAACCTCCAAGGCCGTCTCTGACCTTGTCTTCCTTCTCTACGAAACCTCTCTCCTCACCTCTGGTTTCACTCTTGAGGAGCCAAACAGCTTCGCCAAGCGTATCAACGGTCTGATCTCTCTTGGATTGGACATTGAGGATGCTCCAGAGGCCGAGGCTGCTCCAGCCACCTCCAACGAGACTGCCGCTGAGGCTGCCGCCGAGTCCGCCATGGAGGAGGTCGACTAAATATTTTCGTATTTGGGTTTATAAATTTCCTTACTACGGGTTTCTCGGGTTGCATCATTTTCATTCCCTTTTCGTTTTTCCCATGTGTTGCGTCTTTGTTTTCTTTACAGCGTTTAGTTTGAAAAGGTTCATGGACGTATCATCAAGGAGTTTTGTTTCTTTTGTATTGGGTATCTCATTTTCTGTTTTTTAATGGTGGTAAAAGGTGTTCTTGTCGTTTTCTTTTTCACTTCGCCTTGCTTTGCAGGGCTTTTCAAGGAGTATCATAGGTAGCATACGAGTGTGTTAATTTATGGAGTTCCTGGAATCTGATCTTGATGGCGTGTATATTGTGACATTCAAGTGACCATGTATATATATATGTCTGAAAGCTTGACAGATGTAGTGTAGTAGTGTGACTGTAATGTTGCCTCGCATGCCATCGACCTTGCTTCGACCAACTTGACTCTTTTCACAATACAATACAGTAAAACAAGAATGTGTCGAACAGTTCGGCGATCATCACTGCCAATAAACGATTTTGGATGTAGAATTCAAAACACAAAGGGATAGTAAAGATTATTGAAATCGAGTAACGATTTGCTCCTTCACGAACTACAGATTCAATAACGAACAATCAGCTTTGAAGATAACACCTCAACAAGTAGTTTCTGTTCAAGCATTCCTACCTATTCGTCTTTTCTCCCAGCCTTCGTGCAGCCTCATCGGCACCTTCACTTCCCTGCTGCACCTCCTTCGCAGAAGGTTTAGCACTCTTTTCCTCCTTCTCCCTCTCACTAACGCCCGCCTTATCTTCGCTCGTCTTCTCATTCTCCTTCAACGCACTGCTACCCGACACATCTTCCTCGACCGTCGGCTCTCCCCCAGTCGTATCATAGACCTCAATGCCCTCAAGCCTCATATAACCCTTCTCACCCGCCAGCTTCCGCAAATCCTCCACGCCCTCAACATCACCTGGAATTGGCTCCAAGATCACCACATCCTGATCATCACCATCCGGCTCCTCATTAGGGAACGCGCTGGGCTTGAATCCCTTCCACCCACAGTTTCTCCATTCATGCGTCTCATTCTCCATCAACGTCTTCAAAAAGCCCCCATGTGTCACCACCACAAGATCCTTTCCATCCAGCTCCTCCAATCGCTTGTAGAAGAATCGCCGGCACCATACACCACGAGCGCGGATGTGCTCGGGGCGGGTAGAGTAGAAGCCCTTGTGGATCCACCATGGCTCGCCTCCATTCTTGACGACTTGCTCGCACTCCTCAATGAGAGGCGTGAGCTGTGGGAAGAGATTCTTTACCGTGTCCGGGGGAGAAGGTGTATCGGCAGGCCAGTTACTACGCTCTTGCAGCTGCGGCACGATTTCCAGCGGGACACGGTAAGCTCCGGCCTCAACGTCGGCGGGTGAGACACCGAGGTAGGACTTGTGCTTGTCGTCGGAGCGGGTGCAGTCGGTCATTTGGGAGGGTGAGGTCCAGTCTTTGTAGTGTTCTGAACCGAGGACGTGGGCGAAGGAGATGAGGGTTGTCTGGAGGGTACGTTGGAGGGGTGAGGAGATGATTTGGCCAATGTTTTTGGAGTGTGGGAATGTCTTGCGAAGCTCGAGGCATTGGTAGACGCCATTGAGGGTGATGGGAGGGTCGGGGTGGTTGAGGTTGCCGTCGGCGTTGTGGAGGGCTTGAGCATGGCGGACGAGGTAGAGGTTGCCGACTGGGCGTTTGGGAGATGGAGCTCGAGCTTTGCGGCGGTCGTCCTCGGCAGGCGGAGTCGAGGGTTTGAGAGGGCTGGCTTTACGCTCGCGATTGATCTTTTGACGCTCTTCGGATTCCTCGCCTTCTGACCAGTGCTGCTTAGACTCACCGGTCGAAGATGGAGGTCGTGATTCCGATTGGAGCTGGGGTGAGGTGATCTCATCGGCTTGGATCCGGATTTGAGGCGTTTGTGTGCCCGTCTTCTCCTGAACAACAATCTCGGGAGACTTGTCCGAAGCTGTCATGGTGGGTAGGTGATGGAGGAGAGTAGGAGGAGACTGCTGTCAACAAAGATGATTGAAAGGTCAAAAGGAAAAAAACAAAGGAAGAAAGAAGAAGGTGGGGTATCGTGGTATCAAAGGGCGGGGTAACAATGCAGAAGTGTCCTTGTGAGTGAGTCAGACAATGATTCTTAAGAGTGACAACGTGGGAAGGAGACAAACAAAAGCGATGCAGAATCAAGAGATGAAGAAAAAACGACGAGGCGAGACGATCCAACAGGGAAAGAGAGATGAGTTACGAGATGAGTTGAGCCTCATTTTCCTCTTTCGCTTCGTTTGGCCAGGGACGTCATAGCCACGTGGTGGCTGCCAAACCTAACCTTTGTTCGGAAGTAAATTCTCCGATGCCACTGTTCGAGGCTGTCTAGGTCGCGAGACGTCTGACGATGTCTCCTTGAGCAACATAGACTTAAATATTCTGGCTATCTGCATACGTAACTGTGATAAGAACCTCAGTATGGAGCCGCCGGTCTACTTTAACACGAGCCGGTGGTGTTTTTGGAACTTTCCGCCTTTCAATAAGGGCCGGAATTTGGAAGCACCGATCTGCCTTCATACTATTTGCTGGCTCGTAGTATTGTTATATTGAATCAGACAAGTTATCACCATGCTGAAAAGCAAGTTTTGAAGCGATCAGATAAGTACCTTTCGTGTACCAAAATCTGGTGTCAACCAGTGATATATATGCAATGCTACTCTACAAACGCCAGTAATGCAACTATGTACTGATCTACTAAACTAAAAGTCAAACAGCAGTTATTCATGCTGCTGAGCAAGCTCTCGAGCAAAGTTGTGGATCAAGCTCGTAAACGGTTAAAGATAACCAACGCATGATGCCGAGCGAGCATATAATCGGCTCGACAAACGTCGAACGAAAGACAACCTTATGGCGTCTTTGTCGTAAGCATGCGTGTGCATCCGTGAAAAGCAAGTCTTCCTGAATGTTGAAACATTACCGGGAATCAGCAGCCCCACTTCCTCCTGATATTGTATGCGGTCGTAATTGTGGTCCAGTCCTGATCGACGGCCCCGAAGGGAAATTGGGGTAATTGCTTGAAAAAAGCATTCCCGATTGGTCCAAAAAGAAAAGGAGAGTTTCTAAAGGTTAGTAGCAGTCGTCCGTTTTGCATAAGCAGCCATTTTCATGAAATTTGACATTAAGCTAGCTAGGTAGTATAGGGCATGATATCTTGAACCAGAGGAAGCAGTGATTAGGAAAAGATAAGGAAAAGTAGAGAGGAGAAAAGGAAGAAAAAGAAGAAATTAATGACAAAAGAAATGGAAAAGAAATCGCTTTTCAGGGTAACTGATACTCAACCAAACGCGAAAGGGATCGAAAGGCGGGGGCACGAAGAAACACGGTCCGCTTGCTCGCTCGCTCGCCAAGCGCAAAGACAGCTACATAGTGCTTCCGACAACTAAACACGGATGATGCCCATTAGCTAACACAGTAGGATCCAAAACAACAAAGGAAAATAATCGGAGGAGAAAAAAAGGCACAACCAAGCAATTGACATGTATTTCCGAGGCAGGCAGCAACCTCATCTAAGAGGTGGCCACCATGCTAACGGGCCTGCTCGAAGAGGGAGTGCCACTTTTTGATGAAGGCCCCGTTCCAGTACCATTGGCAGGACTTTGCTCCTTCTCCCTCTTTCTCGCCTCCTCATTCTTGTCTTTTTCCTTCTGGCAAATGGTCTTTTTCCTCTTCGCTGGGACTTCTTCTTCATGATGGGGTATATCTTCATCATCATCCAAATCCTCATCAATAATTATCCCTTTCAGTTTGAGCTTTTCCAATGTCCGTCGGAGCTTGTCGTGCTCTTTTCTGAGATTCCGAATAAAGCCGCTAGCCTTCTCGACTGTGGCAGCCTTGCTCGCATTGGCGGCATCTTCGTCTTCCGGTAGTAGCGTTCGTAATTCATCGATAGCCGAATTCAAGCGGTCACGTCGGATTTGTTCGGCAAGCTTATGGCTTGTACGTTTTGAGGTGAGAGTGGTTGACAGTTCTTCGGGATAGGAGAGACCAAGTTGCGTATGATTGCCTTCAATGATGTTTTGATAATTGGATTTTTGCGATAGTAGCATTGCTGTAGAATTCATCGGATTGGGAAGCAAAGGTTGCAAGCTCGGTGAAGGCCCAGGCCCAGGCGCAAGTTTCGGCATAATTGCAGGCGAGATCTTTGGAAGCAAGGCCGGTGATGGTGCGGTTGAGCTTGGCTTGGTTCGCGAGGCAGCCTTCTCCAACTGTGGAACCGGAGGCTTCGAATAAGAGTTCTTGCGGCTTGAAGGTGCCGGCCTTTTCTTGTTGTTGCTCGAGTTGCTGTTGGCAGATGTTGTCCCATTGGCACGAGTAGATGCTAATGTTGGTGTCGTTTGCTCGTCGTCAGAAGTAGTCTTTGGCTCCGCAGCGATTTCTCTAAGATAGGCAGGGTCCGCCTTTTCAAGCACCGATCCGGTTGGCCCGGTCTCTATTGGCATATCAGAGTTGGCAAGCTTCATGAGAGATGCAGGAGTGGCGGGTGCAGACGACTTTCGAGGATCCATGCTCCGTACCAAAGAGTTCCTTCGCGACTTGTCAGGTGGGGGAGGTGGCGGCATTTCCGATGATGGCTCCGGAGATATCGAGTTTGAGCCACCGCTCCCCTCATTGTAGCTGCTGTAGCCCGGTTGTAGAGTATCGGATGGAGGGCCGAGACTGAATCGATGCACTGAGCTTGAGGAGGAAGTAGTCATTCGTTCCAACTGGCTCGTCAACTCAGGGGTTGGAATGAGCGCTGGGATAGACTTCTTCCGGTGGTTTGGCTTCAAGTTTGGCGACTCACGGATCGGTCGCGTAGTGGATGAGGACGACGACGATGATGGCTTGCTAACGGATTTCTTTCTTCCACTGCCGCTCCCACTGCCACTGACGCTGCCATTGGCTGAGGAGGGCTTCTTGGGCTGACTCGGCCGGGCTTGTGGCTCCACGTCTACAGGAGAGGTGCGCATGGAGGCTTGAGAGCTTGCTGAGTAGGTGGAATCCGGGTATGCCGAGTCTGGATATGCTTCCAATGCCGGCGAAGTGAGCGGGCTAAAGTATGCAGTGTTCATACTAAAGTCCGGCACTTCGGGCATGCGCGCAAACTGAGTCTCCAGAGGCGTGACGGCAGGCGAGACAAGCGGGGTGAACTGACTCTGTTATTGTTAGCTTTTCCCCATAGTCCACGTCACCGTTAGTCTCTAACCGGATCATCCCGAAAGGTAGTGTTGTTGAACTCCAAGCTGCGATTCGAATGCATCGAGTTTCGATGATGTCGGAAGGCCTGCTGGTCGTTCTGGCGCATTCCGATGTTTGTAGGTGTGATCGAGTTGATCCCCTGGATCTGCTGAATGGCCTGTTGCTGATGCTGTTGTTGCTGATTGGCTTGCAAGGAAAAGTCACCAAATGCCAGGACATCCATGTCGCTGACACCATGATTGTTCAAATCATGTTGCTGATGTTGCTGCGGGTGGTGCTGCTGAACATGGTGGTGATGGTGGTGGTGGTGGTGTTGCTGCTGCTGTTGCTGGATATGGAAGGTGTCCAGGTCCATAGCGTCACCGTGACCATTGACGGGAAAGCTTTGTTTCTCGAAGCCATTGGGGATGCCGTTGGTTGGAGTGTCGAATTGCGAGAGATCGAGGTTCAGGTAAGCTGCAAAATCATCGTGCGAGCCGTCAAACTCAAAATCAGCATTACTCGGCCAATGAATCGTGGATGAACCGTCGTTCATCGTACGGGGAAAGCGAATTTGTCGTTTTTGCGGTAAGAGGGTTCCGTTGAGGAGAGTGGATCTGACTCAGAAGAGAAGATGCAGGGCAGGGGAAAAGGAGGATGGAGAGAATCGAGGATGCTGCGAATAGCTCTAAAGCTGTGGTGTTTTCTGTCGAGTTCGTTGTTGTAAAAAATGGACACACCCGCGAGTGGGCGGGAGTGTAATGGTGAGAAGATGTCTGGGGAAGGAAATCGTTTGGCGGAGCAGTGGGGTTTTGTTTTATGGGGCCTGGCGCAAGTTCTTCGGAAGCGTGACCAGCGACACGACAAGCGATTCCACCTTAAACAGTTGCGGCTTAGTGAACCGCCCGCCGCTTCAGGAAGTCTTCCCAACGCTCCGTCTGGAACCCCCACTTGACAACCCTGAATTGGCCAAAACTCATCATCGCTCAGGGCGGCTATTGTGATTATACTGTGCCATGACCGGCTTTTAATCGATGATCATAACCGTCTGAGCTTAGCAGATGCAGGGCCCGAACAATTGCAGTGGTATGTATGCTACGGAGTACGTTCACCCGTTTCTTTTTATCATTCTTTAGCTTACAAGAAGTCCTCTAGTTAGCTGATGCTCGCGCGAGCTCTTTACAAAACACCAAAACCCTAACGATCCAGAGGCCGGATACAACGCTATCCAGAGAATGATGTCAAGTCTAGTCCGTGGCTGTGAGACTGCTGTTTATCCTCCTAACGATGAAGATCTCAACTTAAGGGCACAAGTCTCCCCGCTGGAACAAAAGAGAGGAACAGGTTTAGCACCGGTCTCGGAAGGAAGGAGCAGAAGCTTGTTTCAACAACGCTCGCAAATCGGTAAAAAGTCTTGTATCCGGCCCTCAAATGATGCTGGGCCACCAAAACAGTTACAAATCCGCTAGCATCCACCTTCCGTTAACCAAACTCTCTCGCCGATAATCGGAACGCAAAAGAAAACACCAAGGCGCTGGTGGGTTTCATGGACAATTCTGGGTCGGGGGGAAGGTCAAGTAGCAGCACCAAGACCCTAAACTGCTCCCGAGCCGAAAATAGTCTTGACCTCGTCAAATACCCCGGATTATATGTTTTGTTATTCCGTCATCAACTGTCGTTCATTCGTTCTGATTGGAGTTTTGGACAACAACTCGTGCTTCATCTCCGCAAAAGAGCTTCCGGAAGGGCTGAGTAGGGATGGAAGTGTCATGTCTGATGGCTCGCTCGGTAGGGATAATTCCAGTAGTTTCAGGGACATTGTTAACACTGTGGTTCTAAATTTGGTGGTGAGGTGTTCCAAAGGCACCTTCGAGTTTCAAAGGGTGACTTGTAGGCACCTGTGAGCCTAATCAGAGCCTCGCTGTCACCAATAAGCCTTATCGGCGACAGGCAGCACCACTAAGCGTTATAGGTGTAAAGCCAGTCACCTCATAGCCAAACAAGTGACTCGATGTCACTCGTATCGCAAACGGTGCAAGCTTGTCGCCAGTTAGACATCGAGGTGCCTTTAAGGCGCGGTATAGGATAGTGGTGACCACATAAGCACCTGTAATCGAAGCGGTGCATCGAAAGCGCCAATATGGCAAATGGGTGACTTGCGTGTCACCAGCAAGACAATGAGTGCCTATTGGCACTCATTGTCCCTATTAGTGACACTCGAGTCACCTCTCTCTTTACCGGTGACGGCCATCGCACTGGTAAAGAGAGAGGTGACAACATTGCACCGAATTCCAGACAAGTGCCATGCGTAGCACCAGTAAGCCATAGAGGTGCATCAGTGTCACCAGTTTCCTTAATCGCGCCATGGACTGTCACCTTTTCCGTTATTAGCGCAATAAAGCACCTCTTCCGCCTGTTAAGCGCAAAGGGTGACTATAAGCGCCTGAGGTGCCATTTAAAGAGTGCCTTTCCTTAAAGGTGCCTTTTAAAAGGTGTCATCGATAATGGTGCCATTTGCACGTATGCAGTAAATCAAATCACAGCTGTACAGTCATGAATCTTCAAAGCTGTAGCATAGAGTACAGTGAAATATTCATCCCAGCAGGCAAGAGTTAAATGCATGCAAAGTATAAAACAAAGAGAAATAATAAAATATTATCAAAAAGATGATTTAAATGTTCAAAAAGAAAATGCGCAATGAATTTGCAAATTGCAAAAACCGAAAACAATTAAAAGTAACCATTATTATCAAATTCGTCCACCCGATCGCTTGAGAATATCCACTCCAACGGAAACGTTCGCGCTCTCGCCGTCGAATCCCATGCCGCATCTCTCCATATGACATACTCTTCCCTCTCACTCTGGATCAAACCGATGAGATCAACGATGTCGTCAACATCTATCCACCTCATACCCTTGTAGTTGCGAGTACCCGTCGTCTTGTTCTTTGTCACCAGCGTGAGGCCTTCCGGGACGGTGCGAGTCTGGAGGGGAGCAACCAATCCAAGGTAGAAAGATCTTTTCCCGGCGTTTTTGAAGTAGGATTCGTCTGGGATCGACTCGTGGTCAAAGTCGATGTCAACAGTGATGAAGTACAAGGCCTCGCCAAATGTTCTACTGGCCTTGGATTCGGTGATACCACAAGAAGGTCGAAGAGAACCAACAGTATGAGCACCAAAGTTTTTGATGTCCTCGTCGGTTGTGTTGAACTCCAAGTAGGAGGCAGACCTTATCCGGTTCGAGCGTGGGTATCGAGAGCCGCAAATTCTAACAGATCGGGTGTCGATAACATAGTCTGCCATGCGAAGAGTTTTGTCGAACCGGATATTCCTCCATTTCTTGATGGTGACGGCTGGATGTGGCAGATCGACGCCCTCCTTGAGAGACCTGACCTTCCGGCGTCTGGTCGAAGCGCGAGCAGGAGCATCATCATCGTCCGCAGCGTTGGCAAAGTCTTCCAAGAGCGGGCGAACGCTGGAGTTGTAGTTCTCTGCACCAAAGTAATCCTTCATGTACTTCAAGAGATACCCATACTCTTCCTGATTCATCAGGCACTCGCCTCGTCCAACCTTCACCCGGTCCACCATTAAGACATCGCCAATCTTCTTGATTGCCCGCCTGATCTCCATCCGTGTAAGCTTCCCGTCACCAAACTCGGCCTGAATCTCGTCAAGATCAATATCCGCATCGTGTCGAAATGGCAGATCCGACAGCAAGCTCTCCGTGGCAGATGGGACCTTGGCTCTGGTGGTTTCCGAAGATCTAGCAGTCGAGGACCGAACAAAGTTGCCGTTTATGTCGCACCTCCCTACGCCCTGGGTGCCATTCTCATCCTCCTCCTCATCTATCCGCTCAAGCCCATCGTTCTGGACAAAACTGCGGAAGATCTTCTGCAGATCAAGCCGCCCATCTGCATCCGAGAACCGCTGTCTGGCAATAACACCGTCCATATCTGGAATACAGTACGGAAGAAGCGAGGTCTGTACATCCATCTCTAGCCGGGTGACGATATTCTCATCCGGTTTGACGTCCGACTTGATGGATGCAGTGATCATGCCGTTGATGCGCTCAACACACCACTGAGCGTAGACAAAAGTGGGACCGCATGCCCTGATACAGTCGGCAACATGCCTAACCTGATGGATAGAAGGAAGACACGCCGAGATCCTATCACAATCATAGCGATAGAAGTGCTTCTCGTAGTAATAAACAAACTGCTTGAAGCGTTCTTCGATAATGTCAATCTCGGAGAACTTGAGGATCTTGCGTGTAGACAAGCGCATAGCCTCCACCATGTTCATCCACTGTCGATAATGCTTCTTGGGCAAGTACTTTTTGAAATATATGGGCGACTGGTGGAAAACGAAACGCTGCCAATTCGCGGCCTTCATCTTCCTGAATGTCTTCTCCAAGTTGGTCATTTCCTCTCCGAATTGATCAGGATACGTGGCGTTTGAGCGTGCCGTGTCGATACCGACCTGCTTCCAATTTGGTGGTGGTATGTTGTACTCGTCTGGTTGACTGAGGAATTTTTCATTTTTGCCGCTGCGCTTTCCATATTTGGGGAGTTTGGGGCGAACAACCGGCTTTCCTGGGTCCACAACCTTTGGTACCGGCAACGGGCGGATAATGAAGAAGCGACCTGCATAGTGCTCAAACACAGACTGTACAACATTCTCGTAGTACAGATGCATAGTGCAGATCGGAAACGAGGAGGGGAATCGTAGAGTCTTTAGCCTCATGAGAATCGACTGTCCTTGTATTCCAGTGTCTTCTTTGTATATCTTGTCATCCTTGCCTGTACCCGAGACATATTCGGCAACGGTCCGAAAGACACCATCGTGCCGGGCGCGAGCGTTTTCCTTGGAGTAGTCCTTTTCGTAGTTGTAGCAAGGGCGACCCTTATCCAGCAGAGCCTGTTGCTCATCTATCAGATGCCGGAACTCAGGATCTCGGATGTTCCGCGGGGGACGATGAGGGCAGTGCATCCCGGCATAGCGAAGACCACGAACTTGGCAGTACTCGCAATAGGAGCTGCTGTGGAAGCCCATGAGCTTCAAGATCTTGATCCTTGCTGGCATGTCGGTGGAGAATATTGTCAAGTGGGCCTTGAGGCAGAAAGTGACGCCCTTCTTTTCCAGGACATCTCGGCCCTTTTCTATTTCGCCAACGGTCAGTAAATCACAATGCGGTGGCAGTATATGGGGTAAAGCTTACCACGAAGGAACACATCCTTTCCTCCATTACAACCCACGTCAAGAACATCAGGTATCCCAACAGAAGACAGTTCTTCAAACTCGTCGACCAGCGGCTTCAGAAAGCTGTCATAATCCTGTGGATTGTTGGGGCCCGGAACAAAGCCAACTACAAGCACATTCTTCCTTTTATACCTGATCTCAGGTGGCAAGTTCAAGCATGTGAGAATGATCGGCCAAATATACTTTGCCTTCCTGGTCTTGAAAGCCTTCGTCCCGTCGAAGCCGCAACAGAATGCCAACTCTCTGTCGTCTGTAAACTCACCCTGGTTCAAAAGATCCTCATAATTGGTCCCCGTCCAAAAGTCCGATGTTACACCTTGTGTCTTGTCGAGGGCCACTTTCCTTTTGTACACAACCAATAGTTTGGACATGAACAAACTGGTGTACCATAGCTGTATCCTGTGGCGGATGGGAAAATAAACATGTGTCTTGGCTGCCTTCCTTCCAGCATTTGGAGCCTCCGCCTCCGTTCCCGGGTCTCGGTCACCATTAGGGGTACCGTCTTCAGCATGGTCTCCACCCGCTGCTTGACCATCGTTCTCAGAATCGCGATCGGCACTTATCGGAGCAGCCGGGGCTTCATTGGTTGGGTGTGTTGTACCTGGGTTCCGGCCTTCTTGCCACCGAGACTCATGGCAGATTGAGCATTCATCGGCGTCTGGCGATCCTGCAAACGACATACAGCTCTTTCGGCAGCAGTCAAACCTCTGCGCGGTGAAGCCAGTTCTCTCCTTGATGATGCGGTAGAACCGCCGCCCGTCACCTGGTTTGTATTCTCGAGATTCCAGAAATCGGGCAGTCAAAGTATCGACATAATCTTCGTCAATGAGCTCCTCGCCAGGAGTATTTTGTAGTTTATCCTTGACAAAAGCCATGGCATCCCTGACGGCAGAGGCACAGAGGGTCTGACCCCAGTCCCTGAACTTGTCAAAACCTCGACGTGGTACAGAGAATCTATATTTTAGCACCAATGGTCAGCCAAATTCCATGTCTCTGCGCAGCTGCTGATAGGTACTCATGTCGCCAGCGGGAGGAGAACTATACCTATTTGCAATATCGCCAGCGGCCAGAGTCGCCAGTTCAGTAGCTGTTGCCTTTGGCTTGCGCTCGCGAAAGTTGTATCGACCACCACCGGGACCGCCAGGATGAGGGGGGCTTTTCGAGAGGCGAATGTACTCAGCCTCAATCTCCGCCTGTACTTCCTCGATAATCTCCAACTCCTCCTCGAGCTCTCTCTCCTCATCTGTAATGGGTCCACCGTCATCTCCATCATCATCAGCTCCATCCTCTGCGCCAGACATATCAATCGGCAGACCGTCCTCATCTTCATCCTTGAAATGAGAGGGCGTCTGGTCCCGTGGTTCATCCTTGATGCTATCAGGCATTTCAATATCTTCCTGTTCGAGCTGAGGTTGAATCTCTTCAAGAACAGAGCTAGACGAGCTGTGTATAAATGTCGTATTTGCATTACCATCTGTTATAGACCCATATTAGTTCACCTTGTTACAAATCCCGCACCATGCATGGGTTTGATCAAACTCACCACCCAAGGCAACATCGCCATCTTCGTCCATGTCTTCCACTGTTGGCATGTGTGAGCCAGTATCCGATCCGGCAGTAACATCTGCCAAAGAGTCCGAGGAGCGACGAGCCGACCGAGACCTAAGACTACGGTTTCCAATGTCGTCCTCAGGGACACCATCGGGACTCGAGCTAGCGTCAGAGCTCGAGCTATCATCAGGTGAGGACTGCGCTGTGTATCTGCCAGTTGAGGCAGGCCGAATATGATGTCCCTGTCTAACTATAGGTACATGCGGTTGACCCCGATGGACGATGGGAGGACTGGATGCGGGTATTGGCGAACGTGAATGTGATTTTTCTGGGTCTTCAACTGTCGCTCGCCCTTCGCTCAACGCCTTCAGGAGACCTATCCCTCACGTTAGATCGACCCCTCCAACGCACATATGGATATAACCATTTGGGTGTGCAAATATTTAAATGCGGAGTTATACTTACTTCTTGGCTTTGATAGCAGATTGTGACTGTTGCCAACTTTCTGCTCTTCTTTGAGTACATGGGTTGCTTGAGGTGGAGTTTGACTCGAAGTGCCAACTGTACGTGATTGGTCCAAAGCTTCACCCTTGACCACAGAGACCTGCCCTGGTATAGCAGCTTTGTCGTGTGTCTTTTTGGGTCGCTTCCTTCTTTTCTTCTTTGGCATTTTCGTGGGGCGCTTGGTGGCCTCGTCCTGTGATGTCTCTTCGTCGGCAGAACTGTCCGGCTCCCGGATGCGAGCTTGTTTTTGACGGGTCTGTATTTGAGTCGAAGAATGTGGCTGTACGTTTCCAGAGCTAACGAAGGCGGATGGATCGGGACCCTGAAATTCCTTGCCGACCTTGTCCAGGTCTATGTCCGGTGGTGCGTCTATATTTGGAAGCTTCTCAGGATGTGAGACACCTTGTAACGACCGTAGGCGATGTTCCTCTTTCATCTGCTTCCATTCATCGTGTACCAACTTTTCTGCTTCATCTCTGCACTTATGGGGCCCCAGACCAAGCCCAAACATTGTACAGTCACACTCGATACCCTCGCGCAGCTCAGCTGCTCTAGCATCCGACTCAAGTTGGGCTGCTGTTCTTCTCACCTCTCGAATCCTGTTGTCGCGGCGTCTGGCGGCACATTTGGCGGGAGATGGAGCACCGCTCCATTTCTTCGGACACATTGGGCATATCCAGATAAATTGACAAGAGTAGCGAAGTTGGTAGAGGAGAGAAGCGTAAAGTGAAAACAGAAAGCAAGAAGAGTAGACCTGGGACCCAAAGGCGGATGGGTATTGGTCGGGGTCGGCAAGTTTGGTTTTGGCGGCCTCTCGACTCCCAAGAAGTTGGTGGGATGTTAAGCGAAGATGGATATTTCAGGCGATGTTTCAGAATCATCCCATCACGTGATGATAAGACAACGGGAAAACGATGTTCCGGCCTTGGCAGGTGGGGATAAAACTACGGAGGGTCCGTTTCTTTTGCAACATTGGACCCAACTCCTGCATCATCCGAGCAAACTTTCCTTCGTACCAAAAGAATGGTCGAACGCGAAAGTTACTCTTGTCAACATACGAAGATGTATGTCAGGCTACGTCCTAAATAGCAAGTATGAAAGTTCATGGGGATGGTTGCAAGGCGAAAGGTGGAGATACGAGGCCTATCTAGTTTGATTCCGTATTAGACACAGTACAAACTTCAATACAGGTCAAATTCAAATGAGCGCGATGTGCATCTACCGTGACCTCTGACTTTTACGAGTTTAAGTCTGATGCGCTCGCATTGACCGCACGTACGAAGAAACGATCGAAATAATAAGAAGTTGGCCACGGCCGGTCGGTCAAATCAGTCATCATGCAGCAACGCACGAAAGATCGAAAGACCGCACTGCAGCCTCATCCACCCGTGCAACATCTAGTCAAAGCACCAGAGAATCGGTACGAGCTCCAAGCTGAAGAGACATGCAAACAATGCTACTTGTTGCGAGTTTGCAAATACGTCTCTACGTACTTACGTACGCTCGGTTAGATCCGAGTCGTACATCACAGAAATTGAAATCAGAAACGAACTGGCCACGTCGCGAGTTCAAAACAGCAATACACTTGAGTAAATGGGGATGATCGAAAGCAGGAGACGGTCGGTACGACGTTTGGGCCTGTTTAGTCTGCAAGTTTGCAAAGCCGTACCAGTACGTACGTACGTATTTGGCAAACTTCGACAAGGCACGAAGGTCGCGACGTCGGCCCCTAGCTGGGACAAGATTCAGACATCAGACGACAGCTACGAGCAACTGCAAAGTCGTTCTGGAAGTTCAGACAACAGACGACAGCTACGAGCAACTGCAAAGTCGTTCTGGAAGTTCAGACAACAGACGACAGTACGAGCAACTGCAAAGTCGTCCCGGAAGATATTCCAAAAGAACGCAGCGCAGCTGTTAGCTGCTCGGATATAATATCAAACTGGATCAAGACATCAGTCGACAACACGTGCTCGACTAGCTCGTCTACAACATTACAATGTCAAACTGCGCAAAAGCATAATAGTATGGAATGGGGATGCCAGCTTGCACGATATCGCGATGTCGTGCAGCAGAACTTGAAAGAAATGCACTTGCAGTACGTACGAGAACTTGAAAGACATGCACTTGCAGTACGTACGAGTAGAAAGCTGCGCTGCTTCACTGCACCTGCACATGCATCCAAATCTCCAACGTTGCGACTAACTTGTCATACGGTACACGAGCTCAAATGCAAAGTTGTATGGAAAAGGGGATGTTTTAATTACCGTTACGCACGTACACTGTTATGTACACCAACTTGCAAGATCCATCGTATCTCCTTCCGTCGATACAGAGCTCCGAACACGGTCGCTTCGAATCTTCATTAGTTCATAGCTTTGTCTAGACGTCTGTGAGAACTCATGGATTCCCATTTCCTTGGGATTGAACACGTCCATAATCACACAATCAGCAATGCGATCCGGCGTGGTCCGGGTCACCAATTTACCAACTGCAACATGCATTGCAAACATGTATGGCTGTCCCTGAATCAAATATTACTCATGTCTATGAGAAGTTTATGGCCTTCATACGAGCTCGAGATAAGATCCAGATCCAGATGTCCACGAGAAGTTTATGGCTTTAGCTTTCATACACTCACCAGTTCACTCTGCCCGAATGTGCAGCTAGCCTTCGAATCTTCACGTAGCTGGAATACATATGCAATAGCTTACACCAGCCGAATGTACGTACATGGGGATGCATCATATCAGATTACAATATATATAGGCATCTGACTCTCGAGATCAGAATACGTATGATTGAATTCAAAAATGAGGAACAAGAACGAAGCATTTTAAATTTTTGCAAAGCATGTACTATATCATACAAGTATGAACTAGCTAGGTTGGACCCCAAGACTTGCAATAATACTTCGCGGTATGATTATGATCTAGCTGGCTTGCAAATAAATTTAGCCGTGACAGCTAAAGTACAGAGCTCTAGAGATACGAATCACCACACGACTATTATAAGATTGCTGAAGAACAAAAGTATGCATTTCTACAGAGGATCCCTTTACTATATATACATGAAAGACAGAGGACAGATAAACAGGCTCAGTACCAGGTACCTTGGAGGACTGTACCTCGCTTGGACATACAGTGGGAGAGCGCATATCGACGTTATTACCTCAACAATTGCTACCTTTCATGGTCCAGGGCCGGAAGTTGACGCCGTGATGTCCTCGCTCCTCTAATTGCCACTGATATATCGCAACAGGCCAATATTCGACTCTTGGAACAAGCAGCCGAAATCACCTTCCAATGAGTAGCCGAGAATGCATTAGCATTTGACAACAACAACTCCGAGCTTATTCATTTCACACGAGGCCGCAGCCACTTCAGAGCCTGCAACTTCCCAATTGCACTATGGCGGAACCTTCTAAAGTTCTCTGTTGGCTTGGTGTCCATTTGAATTGATGTCTCAGCTTTACAGCACATGGCACTTTGAAGGTTGCTGCAGTACAATGCACCTTAGTGGGCCTTCTCCGTCTCTCTAGTATAGAGAATGGCCTCAGTATTGGCTATACTGTCATCACCACAACGGAAAGACGAGCTCAGGGGCCAACCCGGGGATGCCATTGCTATATAGTCCTACGACCGGCCTATATAACCGACGCCAAATCCTTCTATCTAATCACATCCACCTCAAATATCGACCTCTCTTCACCGCAGGTGACACATATTCGACAACTATAAGTATCAAGCGTGCATTGTACCAATTGCACACTTTAGCTCCGAGATCTGGTGGAAGGGTATATGCCAAGACCATCTTCAGAACAAACACTAACTCCTTCAGAATACGGCTACCCGCCGTATATTAGGGACCTTCAAAACTACCCTCATCTTCATTCTTGATGCTGAGGTAGCTTTACCACCAGTGGAAGTCTGGCTGTCTCAAAATCAATGGAAAGCGGCCGTACATCTACTCCGTCTCTTGACTGATCACCCAGTCTTAAGTCGTTGCCTGAACTCTTTTTAGCCTGCCGCTAATGGTATTGCATAGGAGGATATCGTAGGAGCCTGCTGGTATGAACCTACCACCAAGAAACGGCAGCATACTACCTACCTCATCTGGACCATTGCCCGGCTGGCTATGAAGCTCGCTTCGCGCGGTAATGCACCGGTGCGAAAGCGCAGTAAGGCAAGGGTCACAAGTCCGATCGCGTGACAAGATCTCGGGCCGATTTCGCGGTGCGATCAGTGCACAACCGCGGTGCGAGGACAAGATAGTAAGGTAGAAGGACTATAAGGTGTAAATTGGTTTTCTAATGAGAGAGAAGGAGAAAGGAACAAAGAGTGCGAAATGCGAGCGGCGCCGCGAAAAGGTAAAAGTGCGAATATGTGGTTTCCTGGATTATACAAGTTGACAAGTAAAGATCTAAGAAGTGCAGAATACAATACTATATAAACAAACTCCAAGCCATAATTGCGGACACTGATGCGATAATGCACTGCGACATCGCGGAGCTATGTGCGATCAGTAATGCAGCCAACTGTGCGATCTCGCAGAGGCTGCGAGTATTCCACAGAGCGGAAGCCAGTTCCGCGCCGCGATACGAACATTGCGACAATCAAGATAAACAGACCAGATGTAATAGGAAGCTACACAAGCGATAATCAGACGCGATAAACCTTCGCGATAATCAAGATGCGATAAACCTTCTCGATAATCAAGATGCGATAAGAAGTGCTAATCGCGGCGATAACGCGGACCAGCCCGCGATCGCCGGCGTTCCCTTGGACAGTGTGTGAAAATCTGATACTGGCAGGAGGGCAGTATCACACTGGCGCCCTGGCTATCGTCCACGGACCCACGGGAACACACTGCCTGCCCTGTTGCAGAACACCCACCCCTAGCCCACATCTACTTCCATATCGACCCAGCCAACAAAGAACAGGCCAATTTCCTCCGCTACCAACGCCTTGCATCGATCAACAAACGAACCTCATTGATTGCCTATAGCGATGGCTCGAAGATGAACGACAATGTCGGGGCGGGCTAAATTGTCAAATACCCCGGCAAAAGGGACTACACTGGCTCCTTCGAATTAGTCCCTATTCTGAGGTCTTTGATGCTGAACTCTTTGCCTGCAGCTGAGCCTGCAAACATACTCTTACACTCTCTCGAACCTCCAGTATATTTAAAGACTGCTGTGCCTTCTTAGACAACTCTGCCGTTATCCGCCAGCTTCAATACTTCCGTTCCGGGTCTAGACAAGCCTACACCATTGACATCCACAATCTAACTGCCAAGCTCGTAGTCCGCTGTATTTAGCTCCTCATTCACTAGGTCCCTGGTTACACTCAAATCCATGGGAATAAAGCAGCAGATGCAGAAGCCAAAAAGGGCTGCCAAATGCCTATTACTTCCCTCAAAGTATAAGTATCTTATCCCTACTTACAGTGTAAGATCAAAGCTCAAGCGCTACTCGACTGGTAACCTCTTTGGGTTGCACGCAAACAAGACCTTGCATACGAAGGCCCCCCCCAACTACATCTCAATCCTTTCATGGCCTGGGCCCCCAAACGTGACAGTGCTCGCATCATTCAGATCTGATCTGGCCCTTGCTACTTCAAATCTTACCTCTATAGCAAAGCCCACACCTCTACTGTGGAGTCCTCTGCCTGTATGTGTCGCAACCCGTTGCAAACCACAGAGTACCTAGTGCGTTACTGGACATGGTTCAAGATACAATAGCGGCAGTTCCAAAAGAAGTGGATCAGCACAGATACCAACCGACAGCGTTGGATGAATGTATACTTTCGTAAGGGTAGTCAAGCCATCTTTTCATTTCTAAAAGCCAAATCAATCTGCCTCTGCCCCCACACTGCAGCTACCTGAGTTCATGGACTCGTAGAGCTGGAACAGCCCCCGTTGCCTATGTCTGACAACGTTTCAACGAATAGGCACTGTCGACTCGTGCGTGAGAAGGAGAGATCCATTAGATATCGTCGATTGATCAGACTCGCCCATGTGTCGCTTTATATGCTCATCCCCATCCATCAGCTCTGAAATCATTATATGCATGTTTGTACAACTTCCCTTTATAATAATTATATCAGACCAGCTCGTTCGCGAATTCGGGTTTATCCATTTCCTTGAGAGTCTGGTGTAAACGTTGCTGAGCTATCATCATATTCTCGTGAGCTCGTACGTATGTACGTACGTACGTGTTTAGCTAGTTGAATTATGAAAAACTGAAAACATTTCTCTGGATTCTCGTACGGATGTTACCCATTTTGCTAGTTAAATGGCAGAATGAGTCCGCAGCTAGCAGGCTGGAAACTAAAAGGATGGATGTAGCTACGTACGTAGCCGGCCGTCGCAACGTCACGGATGTTTAAATTCCCATCTGGACCCTGCAGTGGTGGTCAGCACCTCGCGTCTCCAGCTCAAGAATGGCTACCAAGCACACCGGGCTTCAGCAACAAACAAATTGCACGCGTCATCCCCATACACAAGTTAACAGCTCTTGAGGAAAATCGCAAGTTAACCTGATACTAGTATGCGATCGTGTGATACTTCTCGAGCCACGATACATGCTTGGTAACAGATCTGCAGATATGGTAAAATAAAACTCATTTTCTCACGTATGAGAGGCTTCCAGACCATCACAGCGCGAGCGCAGGTGCACATGCTGCCAGGCTCAGCTGAGTTCGTTTGCATGCAAGTCGAGTTGCAAACATTGCAAGCGACCTGATATGATCTGAGTCGGTATTGCAGGCAAACAGCCACACCTGCTGCCAGTCGATGTGCGTAAAGGGAGGCCGAAAGAACTTGAAGCAATCGCGCACTGGCAGCGTAGTTGCAGCGCTGGGTGTACTTCGCGGATACGTCATCGATATCTTGAGTGCGTATGGGATTCGAATATTCAATCCGGAATCCCAAGTCGAGATGGATATACGTACTCTATCCAGAACATGATGCTCAACTCTCGCCATCCGAGCGTGCGATTCCACTTCTCGAGCTACTCTGAGCGGCGTGCACGTAACGTAACGGCATTAATGACACTGGATCCCCGTTGTACTTCGATCGTGTGTTCTTCACAGCTTCCAACACGTATGCACAAAATTCTCGAAAATTTCTCTCTTTTCTGTGTATGTGTACTTGATCTCGTAATTTCATCCCCATAATCAATACAATAGTCGACTACTGTTATTTCTATTCTCGGACTGTCGTGCCTACAACTTCATTCCTGGTGTTGTTGTTGTTTGCAGGTTGCAGTCTGCAGTGAGAGTGGAGAGAGAGGGCAAGGGCTACGATTAGGTACTTATACCCAAATACTCCAACACCACGGGCGGACCCAAACGAGCGGTCTTGGCATCCTTACTCGAGCTCTCTGAGTCTCTCACCCCCCCCCCCCACTCCAAAGTCAGCAACCGAATCACGTGACGCCAAAATATTGGACCGCCCATATAAAATCGAAATCTGCTTCTATGCCATTATCAGACCTCCTGATAGGAGTATGGCCTATACATCAATATCTAGCACGACATTGAGAGCGATACCTACTACGGATCGCGAAATGCCCCCATCAAAGTGGGCCGCTGGCATGACCACGTGACTGAATCTGTGGGGGTTCCTTCCTTCTTCGGCATACCCCAGGTGGGGACTTGCCTTCCCAAACGAGAGCCGACCTTCGCCTTCCCTTTCCATCTGGCATCTTCCCCCGCTCCCAAACACCACCCGACAACCTTCCCAGTCCGAACGGTAAGATGCCCCTTCTCCTTCCCACTTCTATTGTTTTTGACCCGTTTTGGTGTCCATATCTGACAATTTCGCTTCTAGCCCCTTCTCTTTGTAGAAGGACAACAAACCTACTGCCGAAAGAAGGATGCCAGCCGGTAGCAGGGGCAGGAGCGGGCGGGGAGGTAGGCATAGTTCTTCCAATGTTACACAGTACCTGGACGTCGAGGCGGAGGGTCCTTCAGGTGACAGCAGCGATGATGACCAGCTCTATGACGACTCGGATGCTGACGAAGCCGGAAACCTGAAAGACTTTGTTGTTTCTGATGAGGACATACCCGAGACCAAAGACCGTCGTGGGCGTCACCGGAGCAAGAAGGGCAAGGACAGTGACAGTGCGGATACACCTTTGGTCAGTCGTGATGAGCTCGAGGCCACACAGCGCGAGCTTGCAATATACAAGGCCGCCCTCGAGATGGCAAAGAGTCTGCCAAAGTCAAAGAAGTCTGTCTCGAAATCGTCCGGTAAGGCAACAGCCAGGCGGCCAAAGAAGAATGAGCTCCTGGACCAGGTTCTACGAGCTTCGAATGAGCGTTCATTTAAAAGAATGGCCCGTGCGTTCCCCGGCCAGTTCCTTCGACATGCACGCACTCGTCATTCTGGTCGAGATGCCGCTACTACAGACAAACGCGTGGGTCAAAGGAAAATAGCCACGGCAGCCAAAGATCTTCGTCCCTCCTCTTCCAAATCGACATCCGCATCAGTAACGGCCAAACCGCCCCCACCTCAAGTTCGCCAGTCACCAGAAGCCAGACAGAAACCGCAAAAGCAAGCCTCTGACCTAGATGCCCATTCTTCGCCCGTCGAAAGGCTCGAGACACCACAACTCGAGGAACTGGGCGGTGAGGACGACGGCAGCGAAGTCGCGGAAGATGACGAAGAGCACGAGGACACACAAGAGCCGACACTCCCACGAGTGGATGTTGATGGTCCAGTCTACCGGCTCGACGAACGTACCCCATCACCGACCGTGTCTACACTCCCAACCCCTCCGATTACGCCAGGAAGTCGTCTCATCAGTCAAGTCGGCGCCGATGCGAGCGAGGTGCAGGTCAAGGAAGAGGAACTCGATGATGTTGTCATCAAGAAGGAGGAGAATATAAGCGATCCCGAGGACGACGGTGATTTGGACAGGCGGGCTGCCTATGACATGGAGCTTAGCAAGTTGAGGATTGAAAAGGTATGTCTTTATTTACTTTGCTATCTGTTCCTGGACCGGTGCACTCTATCTGGTGTCATGAGCCTTGCTGACTGTTTATCCGCCTCGTAGTTCGACATTGATCCACGTCTCCTGACCCGAGCTCGGTTGCGTGGTCAATACAAGATCACGGCGGCGGTGACGGATGACGAGGTTGGTCGGGATGCTATTCGCAAGGCCTGTGGTATGCGCAATAATCTGGAAGTGTGCTCCATCAAGAAGACCGTTCGGATTACCTTGGTCAATGCCAACATTCCAATCACCATACCCTGGTCAAAGCTCACCATCGAGGAGCGCGAGAAGTGCATTCGCGAGGTTGCCCTGGCGTTCCGTGAGTCTCGTCCGTTCTGGAATATGGGTATGATCCGGCAATTATGCGTTGACATTTTGGGAGACGGCTCCAAACTCACGGCCAAAAAGAGGAGAGGCTATCAGCCCAAGCATGGCATGGACTATGAACGGTCTGATCCACGGCCAAAGTCGTACTTTATCGATGCCGACTTCATCAGGAAACAGCGGGAGCAAAAGGCCAAGACTACATCAACAACACAGCGCCCGGTACCTGCGACATCCTCTTCGTCTACTAGGACAAAGTCTGTCGCTACACCACGGCCAACCAAGCAGACACAAGCCGCAGTCGCCCGCTCCGTCCAGAACAGCTCTCCCAGTTCAAGGCCAGCAGATCAGGGCGTGCAAACCAAAGGGCAACAGGAGAAAGCAGACAGATCACAATCCAAGGCATCCACGTCTACATCGAAGCCGGCGGTTAGACAGGCAGTAGCTCCACATCCAGTGACGACAGCGGACAAGAGTAAAAGAGCATCAAAGGGTGAATCCGGAAAACCCACCAACATTCCAGTCGCGCCTATCCTGCAACGCAGGCTCCAGCCATCGTTGCCCCAACGTGGGCCTCTCCGTCGTCAAGATCGCCAAGAAGGTTTGTTTGCCCTACTCGATGTATACCATTCCATCTAACCAGTACGTGTAGGGCAGAGCGGAACGACTATCGTCTATAGGCGCAGTGCTGGATTTACCCCTCCTGTCGCCGAACACCGTCGAAATGCAGGGAGGTCAGAAAACAAGGCAAGACCGCAGCAATCCTCAGTCCCGACAATCGTCATCGATTCTGACGATGATGGTCCATCTATGGGTGACAACGGCAAGACTGCTGTAACTTCTTCTCCCTCTCCATCCCCTTCGCCTCTACCTCCTCCTCGTCTATTTCCACATCGGCCCGAGTTTGAGTTACATCCCCTCCATCCCGATTATGGCAAGATTAAACAGGAGCGGGATGCCACGGACGAAGGCTCGGCCGGGCCAGACGAGAATGCGGCCATAAAGGAGGAGGAAAATGCTGAAGACCACGACCTTTCAGATGGATCTGCATTATCTGAGGCAGTTGAGTGGTCCGATGAAGTCGATGATGGAGAGTGGGAATCGAGTGGAGAAGAAAATGAAAGCGCAGGTGGGTTCAGGTACGTGCGAGCAATCGAATCTGCACCTGAAGAGTCGGTGGATCGCTCCATTAAGGAGAGCCAACCCCGGGACGTCATCGCCATCTCAGTGGAACCATCCATCGAGGAGAGCCAGCCCCAGGACATCATCGAGATCTCGGACGACGACGAGACTGTTACTGCTCCACGGAATCCACCACTGAAGGAAAGTGCTGGCCATGGGAACAAGGGTGACTCTTCGAGGCTGGTCATTGATCTGGAAAAGATTCCCAGTCAGAATCAAAGGAATCATAGGAAACTCAAACAAGCCGTCTCCAGTGGTGCCAGAGATACCCGAGATCAAAGAACAGACCAGCCCTCGGGTATACAGTCTCGTGGACAACCACAGGACCGATATGAGAAGAACTCCAATATCCAACCGGAGCCTGAGAAATTGCCCATTTCCCCCACATACGATGTAGACGTTGAAGGAAATATCCCGCACGACCTGGACTTTAGCAGCGACGCAGAGTCGGACCACGGAGGCCAGGCCGTTGATCCGCCTGTGCCAGTTGTCAACGCACCAACGACTCTAAGGGTCCACCTGATCAAAAATCCTCGCAATTACTCGACTACTAACTCGGTACTGCTTTCGCTTTATCGACGTTTTACCCTCCGTCAGTTTATAGCTTCTGTCGAAGTAGCAATGACTTACGACATTCGATACAACGAGTCTTTCTTGTGCTATGCTCCAGTCAGGTCTATAACCAGCGCTCAAGTGAGGCCTTGGAGGATAATCAGGGACGTCAAGGATGTGGTGGACTTGTTTCTATGGGAATCAATGGGTCGGGGCGTCTTCATGTGTGAGCTACGTTGGGTATGTTTTTTCCCAGCTCGGGTTGGCAGGAATGGCATCAGATGCTAACATTTTCCCAGAGTCTTGCGAATTCTATTTATCGCGACTACTTTGCACTTGACGATTTCTCCAACTCTTTCTATACATGGCATATGGTTCGCCGCTCTCCAGATAAGTGGAAGAGAATGCAGAATTATGGATGCTACAGCAGCAGACCGCTGGACTCGGATGAGCTTCTGAAGATGGAGTATGATGAGATCTACCCCGAGCACTGGGACACACAGGGCGACTCTGTGAAAAGCTACGGATATCAGTTGGAGGTTTGTTGCTTCTATTTCCCATCGTTTGTCTCGTATGTCGAAAGGACTAACCAACTTCTTGTAGTATGAGATGGATTTGTTGAAGATGACAGAAGAAACCAATGTCGAAACACTTGTACGTAGTGTGTTCAATCTATCACATCCTTCATTATGCTAATTTGCTTGTAAAGATGCACGCCGAGCGCCAAATCCTTCAACAGACAACAGCAACACGATCGGTAATACCATACACTTCTCTTCATGGTGATCAGCACTGATGTTTGTTAGGGCTATTGGGCTCCAAGTGGGGTTATGGTGCATATTGGGCCGCAGCCAGAGCCCAAGCAGACAGTGAAAATGAGCTTCCCGGTATGTATCATACTGATGTGGACGTATGCGTACGTGACATTGTATTTGCTGACATATTCAGGAAATTCGGAAAATTAAGAAGGAACATTACGAGGAGACCCACCCTGACTACGTTCCTACCGACTCATCACAGGAAGCTGATGTGAGTATCGCTGTAGCGTTTAATCTTTACATTTCTAACGATTTTCTAGTCTCGTGGGAACGTCTCTCTTCCGCGCCCGTCTATTGAGCAAGAGATGCCTGCCATGCCTGCCACGCCTGCCATGCCTGCCGAGTATGCCTTCCCTCGTTTGGACTTTTCGGCAAGGAGTGAGCGGACGGGAACACATGAGTTCAGCAGTGACTCTCCGATGGCTCCGATGCCTACCCCTACCCCTGCGGGCCGACCACTATCTGCCAAGCATCCAAAAAAGACCCAAAATCCTCGAGTCGCCTCTTTGCATGCTGCGGCCTCTACTCCCATCCCGTCGTCACCCCCAAAAAGAAAGACGGATATGCCACCTCCCGCATCGTCTGCTGCCGCAAAAAGAAGCAAGGTTCAGCATACGGGTGAGCATGCAGTGAAGCTTCCACATGCCGCTGCCGTTGCTACCCATGTTGGCGGAAAGGCTGTAGCAAAGCTCCAGTCCCAGAGAGCAGAAGCCCGAGCAAGGAAAGACAGAGAGAGTGGAGAGGATGGCACTGGTACGGGCATGAGTTTGTCTGCTGAAGCAGGGACAGAGCCATTGGCAGAAGCTCCGGCCGCACGGCGAGGCAAGGTCTCCAGAGAGCTAGCCGCTCTTGGTCAGCTCCAGTCAGATATTCCCGCTTCTACCGGTCGAGTCTTGCGCTCCAATACTCGGGAACTGGCTGCAGAGGAACAGAAATCCGGGTTGGTCAAGCCGGTCATTGGAGCAGATGGGCCCACCACTGGGTCTGGCGCGGACAGTACATCAACCGACACCCGGAAGGCAATCCCATACATTCACATACCTGTTCCTGATTCTTTCGATGTATTACCAACTCGGCCGGCGGCTCCCCGAAAGACAGCTCCTCGAAAGACAGCTCCTCGCAAGGCGGCCGTTCACCAGCCAGAAAATTCAATGCAACGCTCGAGTCAGAATGTCAAATTCAAGCTACCAAAAGGTCATGGTTCCGATGCAAGTACGTCATCTGCTATTATTCTCCACGAACCCGACGGGACGGCAGAACCTGGACCATCTATCCTCAAGAAGACTGAATCGGTGGAGCGTTCGACCATGGGCGGTGTGCCAAAGACCGAGGTCGCCAAAGGTGACGATCGAGTGTCTGACGGAGATCGTCCGGGCGGCCCTGCTCCTCTGAAGAAGGCATATAAACCCACTGGGTATATGGCAAAATCAGAAGCAGACTCGGCTCTTGGTGCTCAGGACCTCACACCGGCAGCACTGACCATGCTGTGGGGTGAATCGGTTGGTAAGGTTCAGGTCCTCTCGACGCCGCCTGATGGCACAGCTCCACAACGAGTGTATATGGAGACAGGTCCCATATCAGATCCCGTTCCTAAGCCTGTCGCCCCCCTACCGGCAGTGCTACCGAATAGACCTCGAACTCTCATCAGCCCTGACGAAGTATGGACCCCGCCTGAAGTTGTTCCAGATCCCGTTCCTAAGCCTGTCGCCCCCCCACCGGCAGTGCTACCGAAAAGACCTCGAACTCTCATCAGCTCTGACGAAGTTTGGACCCCGCCTGAAGTTGTTCCAAATGAACCGGTCCGCCGTGTCTCCACTGCCGACAGGCGTATTGAAAGAAGAATGGTTGGTGCCTTAGGAGAAGCGTCGGCATCGCAGTTGAATCAGTTACCGCCTGTCAGAACTCTGCAGCCCTCGTCTCTCCCATTTGATTCAAAGGCGCACCTCTCTGCAAGAGTACGGTTAGCTGCCCAGCAGCAGCAGTCAAGACCGAGGAAATCTGGACCCGATCCAACTATTGAAGACCCCATTGTCATAAGTGACTCTGAAGAAGAAGAGACCCTCCAAAGGGTGCAGCTTCCACAAAGACCACGCCGGATCGAAGAGAAGCTCCAGCGGGCACAGCATCCCTCGAGGCCAGCCCCGATGGAAGAGAAGCTCCAGCGGGCACATCATCCACCAAGGCCACCTTCTCCGCATATTCCTCCGCGTCGAGACGGCCTCCCGAAATACCAAGCTCCATACCCAACAGAAGAGGAGATTATGCAACTGTTCAACTTTCCAAAAGACAGGCGCACGTTTGGCAACAAGTACAAGTTTATGCTTGATGCCATCCGAATCAAACTGAGAGGGCGACCGAGGAATCCTTGGGGTATCCGGGACTTCGACTGGCAAGCATACGTGAACGATTACTTGTCCTACCAGGATGGGTTGCATCTGAAGCGAAAACGGCGGCAGGTAGAAGACAAGAATGCTGATGCAAAGAGGAAAAAGGAGCAGAAGGCAGAGGAGGAGAGCCAACAGAAGAATGCTCAGCTTGCACGCCGCCCTCGTTACTCGACGACTCCGCCTCCAGGGGTCTACAGACAGCCGTCTCGACTTCCATTCGACTTGTAGGCGTGGTCTACATCTTTTCACTCCATACTCGCATCCTCTTCTCGTATTCTCTCTCTTCTCGTTTGCAACATTTCACGATTTCTTATGATTTTTTTACTTTATCTTTGTTTCGACATGGTGGCGTTCGGGGCCGGTATATGGGTTGCAACTGGGTGGATTTTTCGGTTTTTGATCTACATTTCTTTCTTTTTTGCCATTTCTCTTTTCTTTCTTGTCTTTTTTTTTCTTTTCGAATTTTTATCTTTGAATTTTTACTTGTCCAATATATATTTTCTCTTTAAAATTTTATCAAAAATGAAATTTCCCATGTAGAAAATGACTTGGTGGTGTGAAAATTATGGAAAGGCACTGCTTAGAACGCACCATTTATGTTTGTTATCGGGGTCTTTTGGCACCAATTCACGTTAAATAGTGACTTTTGGCACCGTTGAGCGTTAAATGGTGCCAATCAGTCCCCGATCGCACCATTTACAGCGAAAAGGCACCGGTCAGCCGTCTCTTTTTACAAAGGCACCTCTTGAAAGGCACTGTACATACGATGCACCATTTACATGACACCATTTTCGTACCCGCGGGCGGCAAGCGATCGTGAAATTAAGCGCGAGAGGCACCTTTTAGAAGGCACCTTTCGCGGCCGCGAAAAGTCACCATTTAGCACTGTGGGCATAAAAGGTGACAAAACTTGCACCAGTTACGGGGGGGTCTGTACAGAGTGCCTGCTGTTAATAGTGACATTCCATTAAAGGTGACAATTTCATTGTCACCTTTTCCCTAAAAGGTGCATCTGTAAAAGGTGCCTCTCCGGAACCACAGGGTTAACTCTATGTACAGGAAGTATCCAAAGGTTTGGCCGATATTGATTGCATCAGCTTTCCCAACCTTATTTCGACGAGAAAACTCCAGAACTTTTTCTCTGCAAGGGTTGTCAGATACATCCACTCATCCACCGCATCCCATGCAACTCTGCTCAATCCCGCTCATCACTACCGATCACTGGCAGCTTGCAAGCCCTATTCCAGCTCTCTTCTAAGGCATGAACCGTATCGATTACATACTCGAATAATCTCTAGTTGGATCAGATCAAAGAGGTCATGTTTGGGGGTCCATCACCATCACCGCTCGAAATCCATCCACCGTTGCAACACATTGTGGAATCCGAGGCTGTGATTGGCCCAACGTACCATGGCAACGTGCCCAACATCTCCAACTTTCAGCAACAGGGACACAAACCCAACCCATGCAGAGCACGAAAACCACCTCTCTTCATTCCAGTAGAATGGATTAGGCAGCTTCGACATCTTACTTTTTTGCTAGCTTCGGGTCCATTTTGCTTTTCTGGACGACAACAATCATCACTCTTACTGGTGAAGAGGAGTCACACGACTGGACCCGGCGGATGGGTTGCCAGGAAAAGGACTGCTGCGTTCCCGATGCCGTGTAGGTTACGGCGAGGAGATGTGATTTGGTAGCATACTGCAGTGTTCCAGTGAGATTAGCTTGGTGCAACGGGTCGTTGGGAGAGTTGAGCAGTGTCGTGAGATGAGAATTCACATGAAGAGACGTTGTTTTCATATGGTTGTGAACCTACATCTCCTCGGTGAGCTGTTTAGCTGGTGCAGAGACCATCTGAGTTTTCTAAAAGGTGGAAAGTTCTCGGAGTATCAATCGTATGTCCTATCCCCCATACACACTATGCGGCGTAGATGCTAACTGATATTGTAGACCCTAGTTGCATCTCGATATGTCTTCCTCCCTCGTGTCTCCCAGCAGGCAATTCTGATTGGCTCCCGGAAACTCACCCGCAAGGACATCCTTCTCCTTCCGTTGGGCTGTAGGTGCGACCTCACTCCTTACGTAACATGGAGGTCATTAACCTTGAAAATAGCATATGAAACATCGATCAGGAATGTCAGAATGCCATCTTAGGGCAGATTGCGGGCATATCCGATTCGCCGAGTGTGATGCCAAGATGTCGAATGAAAACAGCAGATTCCGCTGCTGGATCGAGGCTACATATGGATCTCGAGGTATGTACTTGTACATACATGTGCGCTAAATGTGTTTCCACCGCCTCAATGCGTTGGACGATTGTTGCAACCTCGGTACGTATGCAGTATGGTTGCGGGATCGGTTGTCCCTTCATATACTCGGAGTACCGCGACCGCTGTCTATCACTGGGCACGTTGAGGCGCAATGGTAGGTGTAGATAAAGGTCATGCTGCATAGAGGGACGGTATACACCTTCGGCATTCTTTCTCTGGACGCGGTTTTTCTGGGCGGCTTGTGTTTTGATGTTCTGATTATATGCAGAAAAACTGTCTGTCTTATATCAGCAAGCAACATAGCACAGGGGAAGTGCGCCGGGCTCATAACCCGGAGGTCCCCCGATCGAAACGGGGTGTTGCTAAGTCCAATCCTTTTGCGAGTCGTTTCTCTCAGTGTTCTTTTTGCTTTCTGCGGTATCGACGATAGGCTGTCGAAACAGTTGGTGATACCTCTGCAGGCGTTGAGAATGCAACCGATCCAGAAACAATGGAAAAGTAGACATGCTACGGTACTGATTAGAAGACTGCACAAACCTGGATAATAGAGTCTACTAATCCGAACCGCGGTTGACACCACAAAAGTGCAAAACATACAGCACCAAGGATTCCCGCATGGTCACCCACCGTAGTACTAACTTGGCGATTAGAAGCTTGACTATGGGAGAGCGGACGGGATTCCGTATATTCTTCAATCTGTGGCCGTATGTGAATGGCTCTTGACTCGCTCAATCCTTCTCTGACGCTACGGAAGGACCATTGCAAAGTTAAAAATCAACTTGAATTCCCACTGGCCTGGACTCTCATCCTAGTTCTTGCTACTCATATCAACTACTCTCCAACCTAGCAAAATACAAACCCGCAAGTTTTGCCACCGAAACACAGTTCGTTCCTTTTGATTTCGAAAATACCAAAAGTAGAAGCGACCCTTGTAGGGCTCGAACCTACGACCTCAGTCTGACCTTCCCAGCAATCGATTGTAATCAAGATTGTCTGATAGGAGGACCACACACTACCACTGTGCTAAAGGGCCTTCATGTTCAAGGTGCTTTTTTTTACCCTCAACACGACTGATTATCTTGTCAAACTCTCAACTACTTCTAAGTACTTGGCTCTTCGATTCCTCTTTCAGAATATAGAATTCAAAGTGGCCACCGAGGCCTAAATAGTAAGGCAGCCCTTATGTAGGGCTAGAACAACGACCTCAGTCAGACCTTCCCAGCAAGAGATTTTTTCGCCCACCTCCACCCCCCACCCATTCCCCACCACACACTACCACTGTGCTAAAGGGCCTGCTCGTTTACAATATTCTCAAAGCATACAATTATTAGCAAGTATTTACATCTCAGAGCGGACATACTCATTCAATGCACTCGGGAGCAATTGCCATGACCAAAACTTCTAACTCCTCACTCTCCCCTCAGAGCCAAAATATGGAATTGAATGTGGTCACGAACAACTCACGCGCGAACAACGACCTCAGTTAGACCTTCCCAGTAAGAGGTCTTTTCGCCCACCTCCACCCCCCACCCATTCCCCACCACACACTACCACTGTGCTAAAGGGCCTGCACGTTTATATTGAGACTCGAAGCATACATCTGCCAACGTTCGCCTACATATGCATCCACTCCCCTCAATTCACAGACTCGGAAGCTTCCGGAAGCAATTGTCATGTCAAAACTTTTGAATCTCCGTTCATCATTTGAGCCACCGATAACCGTAATCTGATCATCTTATGTATCACCATCAGCCAAGCGATCCCATCGTTTCCCACATTTGTACAAATGTACAAAACAGCACGTTCTGTCACCTGTAAGGGGCTGCTTGGCGCAGAAACGTTAAAGCGGCAAATGCGCAACCTTCCTCCTTTGCTAGTGCAACTCTCCGGGCCCTTAAGCTACGGACCACACAACAACATCATTTTCACCATGATCATTTTCTGTTCTTACAAAAACTATCGCCAGGTATGTAACAGCGCTTGCTCTACTCGCCAATGCTAATAAAAATGCAAGAGATTCCTTTAAAATGCCACCAAACACACACTCCAAGATCCAACCCTCTTCCTAAACCAACCACCAAACGGAACATCGAGCCTTAGCAGCATCCCTCAGCAAGCCGAGTTGGAATGGTCTAGCAAAGGTTAGGTGTATGAAATCGCATATGACAAGGCCGCTTGCTGTCCTTCAGATGGCCTTTTGTGTTGCAGAGAGGGACCTCGCAAAGGGAACAAAAGAAACTGGTGCGGCGCGGCTGTTTTCTGCTTGAAATACCACCATGAGACTGTGCAGCTCGCTGCTCATATCGGCAAAGCAAGCACTGTAGCCTGCTCTCTCTTGTCATAGTTGCAATATGCTTTCCAACAGTGAATCTAATGCTCGGGAGTCCCTTCTCAGATAGTTCTCGGCCATTTAGGTAGACTCGCTTCACCTTTTGCGAAGCGTTCGAGGCAACTGGCCCAAACTTCCCAGCGAGCATGTCTGCCTGTGCACTAATAACACGGATCTCAAAGAGTGAAGCTGTCATGCTAGCATCTTGACGTGCGTTCAAGTCCATGGTCATATCAGACACCAAGATGGAAAAGCTGTGGATTCCCTCATACCCACGCTTAATGAGCGCTTCCGCTACATCAAGACGAAAATCGGCATGGTTTAGTTTAGATGCATCGTGAGGCCGAAGGGCTGTTTTGGCAAGAAGATATGCATTTACCATCCCTTCAAAAGGTTAACTATGCGCGAGTGGAAGGAGGTGTTTGTGTACATACCAATATCAACGACGCCATACATTAGTGGGAACCAATTCCGTTGAGTGATCAGTTGAATCCTGTGATAGGAAACATACTGATCAGTCAAATCAACTCCGTTCATATGGAAGTTGTATTCGTGTGTGGCTCTTGGAACCATAACGACCCGCCTTCCGGCATCTGGACCAGGTCCATAAGCCTTCTGTGCCTCTTTTTGAACGGAAGACTGCCCTTTTGGCCGGCGTCGCTCAACTGTAAGGTAGTCTCCAATAAGAAAGTCATGAATTGTAGTAAGACCTTGTACAATGTTGCTATCCACCCATACAAATGCGAGAACGTTTTTGAGAGGTCCCACAGCCTTTGCCATAATACCACCAAAGTTTCCGAGTGCGAACAAGGTTTGTTTTGCGTTTGTCTTGACCTTTTTCCAAACATCAGGCCAGAACTTATAACCAGGCCGTGTAGTCCCACAGGCACCAATCCCAAGCTCAGTTAACATCTTTGAGAATAGTTCAACGCTTGCGAAGCGATTATCCATGTAAACATGAAACAAAAAATCGTGATAGGGTAGGAGTTTGACGAGGTGATAAACGATTGACGCTGTCATCAGAAAAAATGCCAAGATGCTGGGGTTGCCACCGGCCGTATTATTGGCCGAGGCGTCCCTATCATTTCGTGCAGATGGCAGCTGCCACAGTCGTCACGTTGTGCCAGCTGGCAGCGCTGGCGCCGCATTAGCCGAATCTCAACCCTCACTGAAATGAAGATTACTAACGATGTTCAAGATCGCGGTGTTGGTGTGATCCATCGGCCTGGCGGTCATTTTTATCGAGGTGAGAAATCGGTTGTTGTTACCGTTCCCATCGCCATGAAACGCCTCGCGGAATGCAAAGCTTTCAAACACAGCCGCAACAGGTAGCTCTCGAATAGTCGCACGAGCACCAGGGGTATGCAAAGTGGCGGTAGCAAAGGCGCCGGTACTGTTGTGAAGGACCACGCGAACAACAAACGAA